>VNJQ01005323.1:108643-148748 GCA_008042515.1 Drosophila truncata | reverse complement strand
AGAGACTAGTTTGCGTAGAAACAGACAGACGGACAGACGGACAGACGGACATGCTTATATCAACTCAGGAGGTGATCCTGACCAAGAATATATATACTTTATAGGGTCGGAGATGTCTCCTTCACTGCGTTGCACACTGTTGACCAAAATTATAATACCCTCTGCAAGGGTATAAAAACGGAAGGAAACTCCACTACAATGGCTTTATATAAATATTTTTCAGTAGTTACTTTATCTTGTAGATAAATTTTGGTCCTGAACTTTTTTTAAATATTTTATTATTAATATTAAATGTTATTTTCAGCCCTGGCCCTCTCTATTAACCGTAACTTTTAGCCCAACGACAAGAATTTAATTAAATATTTGTGAAAACAAAATATTTGTATTGCTGAGTTTATATTAAAATTTTCATATGGTTTTACAATTTTCTTTTTTACAGCTTTGCAACCAGGAAAAGGCCAACAACAGCAGCAACAGCCACAGCAACAGCAATGCCAACACCAACGACAACATGTCTAACACAAATAAATATGGTTATTACAATTTCGAAAACACTCACAATGGCGGTCGGAACCACGAAATTAATGGCGAACCAAATGAGCCAAAAAACAACGAAGAGGATGTGGCAGACAGCAGCAACAATAATAATAACAACAACAACATGGAAGGCGACCGCAATGAGGTGGACAACTCGTCCTCGGAACAACAACCGGATATTATACCATATCCTTTGGGTGTGGGCGAGTCCAGTTGGAAGGCCGAAAAGCTTCGGGAGCAGCAACGCTATCAGCAGGAGCAACATCAGCATCGCAGGCAGCAACTCACATAGCGCAAAGGCACCAACAATAACCAATAATACAATATATAACTGATCTGGCTCTGATCTGATCCAGAGGATATCCAGAGAAAGGCGTAGACTCTAAGATTTGTACAGCATAGCGATACTTAAGGCCCCCCCGCCATTGGTTCCCATGAATGGTTAGGATTGTAAAGGAAATAAATAAACGTTGGTTTAGGATTTGAACATATCGAGGCAGTAAGTTTAGGTATGTGAACGATATAATAGGTTTAGGATTAAACCAAAAGGGCGTAAGGAACAAAAAATAAAGAAAAACTGCGAGTGGAACACAAGCCGAATATTACAAATATTTTTGCAAGCATCTATACACAAAAACGCGACAAAAAAATAAATAAAAAATAAAATGCTAATAAAAGAATTTTCAGAAAAACATTTGAATGAAAAATTGCTGCCCAATAATAACGTATATATGGTAATAAATAAAACAGACCGATTAAATTAGATCTTCAGAAAAATATAATGGAAAGGGAATATACATTTTTAGAAGGTTTGGCCGGGCTGAAAATGAAGCTGATTTTGATATTTTAACCTCAGGAAAATGATTCTTTAAGGTTTTATTAAATTAAAATATTGGCTTTCAATTATTTCATTCTTTGAAGTTCAAAAAGTCATTTTCTAGGTATTTTAATATATTTTTATTATTTTTCAATAAAGTTCTTTTCATTTTCCATAATTTCCATTATTTTTTCAATAAAACTCTGAAAGGCTACAATTACTTAAATCATAAATGTACTAAGGACTAATATTTGATAAAATAATTTCCTTCTGAATATATTTTTTTTTTTTCAAATTAAAATTTCAAATTTCCGTATTAAATTCCAAATCAGCACAAACAAAACACTTTAAAAAATGCATTCCCTTTGCATTATATTTTTTGGATATTGGCTGGCTTAATTTTAAAATAACTTAGATGTAAACCGGCTTAAAAAAAACTAATGGAAGAGCAAATGCTAAAAATTCGTGTGCATTCAAGTTATATAACTGTGCTATTTACTCACTTGTATTCAGATAGGACTCTGCTTGAGGACTTAAGGTAAGCTTGCTAAAAAGAATTTAGCTGGCATAACAGGGCCAGAACGCCGTAAAAATAGTTTCGTTGAACCAAACCACAATCCCAGACATATCCCCCGAAAAATATCCCAAAAGAGTTCCCTGATTTTAGGCCATGTAACGAGCGAAGCTTAGCCATCACCACCAAAACCCATATCAATTGTATATCGATGTAAGTCAACTCTTAGCTAGCGTCAGAGTTATTCGTGTGAGCAGGCGAAGTTCAAGTAAATAAAATGCGAATATATAAGAGAAACTGTGTTTGCTTGTAAAAATGTGGGAAAAAATATGAAGAAAATTGGGAAATTGAAATTATTAGTTGGTTTTGTTGGTTTTTTAGCCCCTGTGCCATAATATTTTCATTTAAGAAACTTATTTGTTTTATGGAAATTCCCTGTAATTCCGTAATTTCTTTTGAAAGAATTCCCTTTCTATCATACTTAATTTTGTTGGGTTTTCCTGCGATTTACACAATTTATTTGCCCCCTGAAAATGTGTCACTTGGCGTCGCCGGATGTGTCAATAGGCCGCACATTTGTTAGCGCCTCTGCCACTCATCCACTTGCAACCCCACAAAATGGCGGCCAACGCATTTCCGCTTTAACACACTAAAAAGCCGCGAACTCCGCGTGAACTACATACGCACATACTGACGCATATTCTGGCGGCTTTTATTAGTAATTTATGGGCCTTGTTGGAACGCGGATTCGTTAACGCGGCCCGTTCTTTGGTTCTTCGGTTCGGTTTCGTTTTTGTTTTTTATGCATCCGCGCGCGCCCTCAACACCACATTAAATGTGCACGACATCAAATTGATGAGGCTACCAGAGGCTCTGGCCAGATATATAGCCACAGTGGTGAGTGATTAGCTAAGTTTGGAGAGTTTAGAGACCGAAAGCCTTCGAAATGAACTAAACATTTTTGTTTTTAATTTAAAAAAGAATAAAAAGCTTCGGCACATACCAATAAAATATTTAAATAAATGATGTGCCTTTAAAAATTTAATTTCTATTCAAGAAAATCTATAGATTCAATTTACAAACTAATTTTTTTTAAGGAGCAACTCTTTTGCATGTTTTTAGATTTTATTCATTATTTATTTTTATTTTTTGTTCAATTTTCTTTTAGTTTTCCTTGGCAACACTATCGTCCTCGCACATGTCCTGGCTCGCAGCCATGCCATCAATTTTATGGTCGCACATACATGTCAGCAGGGGCCGAAACCAGGCTGCATCCACAGCGTTGGCCCCATAAAACTTCAACCAGCTCATTACGGCTGGCAACCGAATCAAAATCGAACGAATCCTGCTGCCTCCACCCAGCAGCTAAAGCACTAAACAGTGCCACGTAAAATTGAAACATTTGCAACAGTTTCGAGCTCAAAGGAGCTACGGAGGGTTGGTGGTTTTAGAGGTGCCTCAACGACCATATAGCGCAGATTCATTAAAATTTCCAAAGGCCAAAGGCAATGACAGATTTATGCGGCTGAAGTAGAAGCCTTGGAGTGCACTCCAGCGTTGTGACTGCAAATTAAGGATTATGGTAACGAGAATTGGAAACTGTGGAAGATAGTCTGTGAGATTTAGGGAGTTCTTAAATCAAACTACAAACCTGGAATAATTCTGTATTAGCAACTCTCACGCTGTCATGTCTTTAGGACCAGTTCTCCATCCAAACCATAGATTGCATTCACTTTTATTTTCTGCTACAACCAAAAACATGTTCTTTATTGCTTTCCATATGCAAGAAAGCCTTTCAGCTACCTTCTTGAACTAGTTTTAGGTCGTGGCACAGACATAATCTCATCGGATCTTAAGTCTTAGGTCTAAACTAAACACTAAACCATAACAATTAGCTTACAACGATATTAGAGGGCGATACAATATGGGATAGATAATGGTTGGGATAGATACTGGTTTGGGGATGGTTTAATGAGGCTGCAGCAGTGAGAGAATGATAACAGGAGGACCGACTAGCGCCTGAGGACAGAGATCACGACCAGAAGCGCCGCCACCACCCGTGCTAGTCAATCGATCTGCTGTAATGAGGCTCCTCCATTTGAAGCCTCCTCGTTGACATCGGCAATGAATTGATCCCATTTCACCTGCCACTTCTCCAAAGCCTCAAACTGAGCATCTCCAGATAGCGAACTGTACTGAATAGAATTCAAAGCCAGTTTCTTGAGAAGCCTCAAATCCGAGTGCTGCGAGGCAATGCCCAGGAAGGCAATGTAAAAGTCATGGGTCAAGGGAGTGGCCTTCCAGAAAGATGGATCATCTGAGGATATAACCACTGGATAGCCATCGGCAAAGAAGTGCGAGCAGGGATGATTCCTGAAGTCTGTGACCAGCTGCAGAACCTGATTCGAGATGGGGCTCACTTCGATGGCCACATTCAGCTTCTTAAGCATGTCTAAAACCACGGGATGCTTGACCAGGCCAAAACCATGTCCAATTCTCTTAGTTCCCAACAAAATTGCATCAATCAGATTCTCATCGACGGTGGAACCAAACCAGTTGGTCTCGCCAGCATGGAAATAGAAATTAACGTCCTCTGGAACACCCAGCAGCTCATCAATGTAATCTTTGAGAGGACGTCCCAGCTCCTCCTGACCCACCAAATCGAAGCCCGCTACAAAGTCGGGATACTTAGCCTGTTCAAAAATTCATTAAATATTTTTCTTTAAAAGTTTTTTAAGTAAACTTCTCACCTGCATTTCTTTTAGTGTATCAATATACGTAGTCATTCCCTGGGAGTTGGTATTGCGTAGGGGAGCATAGATCATCCGAGAGCCAATAAAATCGGGATGAGCATTCTTGAACTTTTCCAAGGTCTCCACATAAATGCGAACAGTGTCCAGGGGAGTGTACTGAGTGCCCTCCATGTCGTAGAGCTAAAGGAGATATAAAATATATAATATATAAAAATATAAGCAATAGAAAATCTTTAAAATAAAACACTTACTGTGGGCACCAAAGAACGGAACTCCAAATACAGAACACCATCCTCGTAGAACTCCTCCAAGGCGCTGTAGTAATAATCCGCCCACACAGGAGCATACATCACCAGGCCATCGAGCAGATCGAAAATAGTCATAAAAGTAGACCAAGCAGCATTGTTATCCTCAAACTTCTTGGTGGGATACAAGGTAAGACGCTCTTCCAAATACTCATCAACCTTGTCAGCTGTATACTTTGATCGCAATTCGGAAAGGAGACTCCATTGGCAATCCTGGCGAGCATCCGGTGTTTGCTTCGCAAACCTCAAAGCAGAGATGCCCAAATCTCCATTCTGCTGGCAGGCATAGAGATCATCGTAGTAGGTCAACTTCAGAATAGCCTTCGTGCTGCACAAGGCCGTGTCATGGGCATGAAGCACAGCTCCCTTGGGCATTTTCTTTAGCAGCTGAAACAAATCGGTTTTCTGAATGCCCTCCAAAACATCGAAAATATGCTGAGCGGGATTGAACAGATGCGGCGTGATTAAACCCTCTGTGTACTCATGAAGCTTAGCCTTCATTATGGTCTCATTGGCTTTGATTTCCCGAGAGGTTAACTCCAAGTCATGGCCCAGAGAACGCGACTCCTCGTAACGGAAAAAGGCACTCCTCAGCGTCTTGTAAGTGTCTGGAGTGGGACGTCCAGGTCCCAGCAATGCCTCCACATGCGGTGTGCTGCCATAGATTGTGACTAGTTTCTTATCCACCAGATTCTTGGGACGCGTGCGTGATTCCACCAGGCCCGGTCCAATGCAGAGGCAGACACACAGCCCCACGGCGATAAGATTAGGCAACAGCAGCATGTCGATGACGATGGTTAAGTTCTCACTTCGCTCACTTAGGTCCGATCGCTACAAGGTTCGCACGGCGACTGACGTCTGCGGCGATTGGAGGAGCTCCGATTTGGGCTTTCTGTCGCTATTCGAATATTATCTGAAACGATTGTGTGGGATTCGTTGGACATTATCTTTGATTTAACGCGTGTTCCCGAGCCGATAATTGCGCGTGGATGACCCATGGGGTTGAGTTGCCAACCCTCTGGCAGCTAATCGTCGACAATCTGGCTTCTTGATTTACAAGTTGCCTTCCCTGAGATTAGATTAACTAACCCTGGCCATGAGCATGGCCAGATCCAGGTTTTTAGTGCTTCATTCAAGTGGCAAAGCACTTTTTAGTGCAGTTTTAATAACCGGAAAGCAGTTTAAAAGCACCACTCTGATCCCATTGAAAATTAAGTTCTAAAATTCAGATTTTAATATTAAATTATTTCCTAAGAATGGATAGTTATATTATACATTCTTAAATACTTAAAGATTCTATTAAAAATTTACATTGTATGGGAAAGATAGTAAAACTCAAGTATCTCATCTCTAAAACCCAAAAATATTTAAAGACATATCCTTATCTACGCCTTTATTTTTACATTTTTCCAAATTTTCCCTACACTCCCCCACAAGTAAAATCCACCCCTCTTCTCCAGACTCTCATTCTAGATATTGTGTACTATTCAAAAAGTTCTTAATCCAGTGATTCCAGTTACATCGCCACTTGGCCATGGCTTGGACCCTCTCCACACCGTTGAGAGAGCTAAATAAAATCGAGTTCTTGGCCAACTGCTTGAGCAGCCTTAGATGCCCCTCACCACCGACCATGCCCACAAAAGTCACAAAGAAATCATCTGTCAGAGGGGCAGAGTTCCACAAATATGGATAATCCGAACCGATGACAATGGGAAAACCAGCAGCAATAAGATACACAGCCGGATGGTTGCGAAAATCGTTGACATACTCCAAATAGTGATTGGACAGAGGACACACCTCAACGGCCACGTTCAGGAAATGCATGGTCTGCATGACCTCAGGATGCAGGGGAAGATTTAGCGAGTTTCCAATCCTTTTGCTGCCTAGGAGCATGGCATCAATGAGATTTGCATCTGGTCGTGAGTTATCCGGACATCTCGAGTCACCCGCATGGAAATAAAAGTCCACATTCTTGTACAATTTTGAGAGCTGAGGAATGCGACTCAGAGCAGGCAGCTCACATTCATTGCCCTGGGTCTGCAGATCGAAGCCAGCTAAGAGTTTAGGGAAATGTTTCTAATATTTGGAGAGAAGGATATTTAATCTGTACTAAATATGAGATTGTTTCTGTCAGGATTACCTTCAGCAGAAGAGCATTTTCCATATAACTATTCAAGCGACTGTCATTTAATTCACGAGCAGGGGCATAAATCAGCTTGATGCCAATGAAATCCTTGTAGTTGGACTGGAAAAGGTTCGACACACTCACTATAGCCGCAGCCGAGTCCAAAATGGTATAATTTCTGCACCCCAGATCGTACAACTAAGTGAAGAGTGAGGATTTAGGGTCTTTGGCTAATTTCAAAATTTTTAAAAATAATAAACCCCACTCACTATGGGCAACGAGGATCGCATCTCTACATACTGCACCCCATCGTCATATAGATCCTGCAGCATGATATACAGAAAGTCGGTCCATAGCGGCTGGTATGTGATCAAGCCATGGATGAGTCGCTGGGAGCGCTTCAAGTACTTTGCCAGCTCCCCGGAAGACTTGAAACCCTCTTTTGGGACACTAAGAGACTCCTCCAGCCTAGTCACATATTCAAAAATATTTTCGTGCTGGTAAAAGTACTTCATTAGCACCCATGAACACTGATAATCATCCGAAGGCGGAATGTCCGGGAATTTTGAAGAGAATCTAAAGTCCTCGAACCCCTGATCCCGGTTTACGCACGCCCACAGGTGATCGTTTTGGATCATTTGTAGGAAGACATCTGTGCGCAGCATTCCTGTGTCGTGGACATGGAGAAGTCCACCCTTGGGCATGCTTCTAAGCAAGGCATACAGATCGGTGTCACTAATGCTGCGATTGCCTAGGAAAGGCGGCGGTCTATTGTGATAACTCTGCCATAGCTTGTGCTCCTCCTCGTCCACCTGTTTGATGGCCATCAGGCGTTCGTTGGCCACCTCTTCCTGGGGACTCAGCTGTATTCGTGCACCCAAACGCCGCCGACGCTCTCTTTCTATGTAAAATTCCCGCAATTTGGTGATGTTTTCCAAGGTATCTGTTCCCGCCATATCCTTGATAATCATTGTGGCCGAGCAAAAGAGCAGCACAAAGATAATGCACACCATCAAGACAAATCCTAGATGAAACCATATTCTGCCTGTTTGCTGGCGACTTTCCTCCTCATTGATTTGTGTTTGAAGATTGATGATCCTTATAGGCCCTGGAGGAAGTGGCTGAGGAGAAGGACGCGTAGGAGAAGAAAGAGATGGCGGAGTTGCATTCTGCAGTGACTCGCCCTCACTTGCCATAGCAACCAGAAAATTTGGGACCGAAAGGGGATTTAATTAAAAATTTTTTTTCTTTGCTTAAATAGAAAACATTCTTTCCAAAAAAAAAAAAAAAAATATGGCAAGCCAAAGAATTAAATGTGAATTTTGTCAAACCTGACTGAGAAATCCCTGTTTAATTTTATAAAAAAATATGAAAGAAATGCAATAAACAATAAGTTGTTAAAAAATGTGTATAAAATATATAAAAAATATTTGAATCTCTATTTTTAAACAAACATTAACCTTATTCTTTGTGGTAAAATAACCCAATAATTAATTTTAGGGTGTACAAAAATAATCGTATCATAACGACAGCTCTTGAATTGTTATTATTAATTAATAATTAATTTAAATTAATTAAATTATTTTTAAGCCCACATTTGCTATTTTATATATTATTTAATTCCTATAATTCATATTTCAGTAAACATAAACTTTATACTTCAAGAAAAAACAAGAAAGGAAGCTAACTTCGGCTTACCGAAGTTTATATACCCTTGCAGATTACAATTGAGCTATGTTATTAAAAACGAAATTCTAAAATAACTTTAAATGCCGGAATGATGAAAATATGTTAAGAAACAACCGAGTTATGATTTTTTCTATTATTTCGGTGATGTTCCTATGGCAGCATCAGAATATAATCGTCCGATTTTCATGAAATTTAAATCAAAACTCTGGAATAATATTAAGTGGCCAAATCTAAAGTTTGATGAAAATATGTTGAGAAACAGCGAAGTTATAGCTTTTCCGATCAATCAGTTATATGGCAGCTATAGGATATAGTCGGCCGATCCCGGCCGTTCCGACTTATATACTGCGTGCAAAGGAAAGAAGGGTGTGTGCAAAGTTTCAAGTCAATAGCTTTAAAACTGAGAGACTAGTTTGCGTAGAAACAGACAGACGGACAGACGGACAGACGGACATGCTTATATCAACTCAGGAGGTGATCCTGACCAAGAATATATATACTTTATAGGGTCGGAGATGTCTCCTTCACTGCGTTGCATACTTTTGACCAAAATTATAATACCCTCTGCAAGGGTATAATAACCTATTCATTGGAAATATTTATTTCTAAGGGTACAAAGATCGTGGTATCATAACGACAGCTCTTTGTTTACGATGTTTAGATTATCGTTGACCAACAAATAGTGATTTGTTTCCATCCAGATTTCTGTTATTGTTTTTCTGTTATTTTCTCAAACCACTTGAAGTTTGGCCTCTCCACCTTCCCTCTTAAACTATTAAATTGGAATATTTTTGGTATATATAGGAACAGTAGCATTGCCTTCGCCTTGGCCTTGGCCACATGTGTTGGGGAGTTTCTTTATAAAAATAGACCAACTCTCTCTTTCGCTCATATTCTTTGTCTGACGCTCATCCAGCGATAATACGAATACTACTTATACAGTATGGGTTATACTGCATTATCGCCAAAGAGAGTGTTGAACTGAGCAACTCCCGCACCCTGAAACGATGGGAGAGTTCTCTTCCTTTTTTTCTTGTCAACTAGGGGTTGCACTTATTTTCAGAGCGGAATACAGACCACCACCAGGAGCGTTGTCGCCAAAGGGGGAGGTATATGAGGTCGGACAGTGGTTAGTGGTATTAAATATATCAAATTAATATAAATATAACGTATAGAATTTAAAGAAATTAATACTTTTCAGCTTTAAATTAAAATACTAAGTAAATTACCTTTATTTCTCAACTACTTTATCGGTTCTGTTAAGTTAATAACATTAAAAATAAGTAGAATAACCTTCATACTGGTTTTAAATCTCAAAAATGCTCAGAATATTTTACAAAATATTTATAAAATATAAAAAGTATATTTTTTAAGAAGTTTTAATCACATTTCATCCCACTGTGCCACCAGATCTGCGGTAATCAATGAAGTGACACAGCCTGGTGTATGCGTTGCACTGTTTGTTGTAGTTGTACGCACTGCCAGCTGCGATTGCTTGCAACCGCCGAAGCCGAGACACTGATTCCGATTCCGGGGGTTCAGTATGCAGCCCAGAGACATCACCCACCGCTGTCACATGGCACGCGTTTCCTGCTCAGTCTCGCCGTTGCCGCAGATCGAGTGGGATGCGCTTCAGGACAGCGGTAACCATTGGCCATCCCAAGCCAGAGCCACCCAGGAATCTCAAACTCAATCCTGCCATCGGATTCGAACTCGGACTCCGATTGACGGCTCTGAACGATGACTGCCTGCTGTTGATTTGCGAAAAGCTAAACCTGGGCGACCAGCTGCGGTTGCTGCAGCTACAAGAGGAACGTCTATGCCAGTTGGTGCTCCGCCTGTGGAGAGGCAAGTATGCCAAGGAATTCGATTGGAGCCGGCACAAGCGACAATTGAAGCTGCTGAGTGCCGATGAGCTGAATCAACTCTTGGATCTTCTGGGCAGTCGTACAAGAGCTCTGCTTAAATTGCCAGGAGCCAGTGACGAGGGCTGTCGGCAGTGGCTTCAACAGAGACAGAGACAGCTCACTCATCTTCAAAGGCTTAGCTTCTGTAAAAGTGATAATTTAGTGATACAAAAAGTACCCATGATAAGCTCAAATCTAGTGGAGTTGAGACTGGGTGAAGGAGAGTATTTAGTCAGCAAAGATTTGGAAGTGTTACTTGGGGAACTCCCTAAGCTTCGAGCCTTTGAAATCAGGTCTATGAAAAATTGCGAGATCTACAAATGCAGCTCTCTAAAAAATGTAAGCTAAACTTTTTCTCCAGGACTATATTCTCAAGATGTTAATGGAAATACTTTCTTTATCACAGTTTCCCCCAAACCTGGAAACCCTTAAGCTGCCTGCCTGCTTGCTAAACTCTTCCATCACCAAGATCTTTCAATTGTCGCGCCTCCAGCTATTGACAGGCTTTCTGTGTCGAAGTTCAGAACATTTGGAGCAGGATGATGACGCTTCTGATGGTGACAAAGCAAATGCCAGGAACTCTGGGACAGGAACTCTAAACGCTTGCCTAAGGGAACTCATCGCAGCTCGGTCCCCCTGTCACATTGTGGGTCTCCGCTTGCAGTGTCGCCTGGATGACAGCCTGCCATCTACATCTGCTTTTAAGGATGTGCTCCGGCTGCGGCACTTTGCCTGGCATTCGCAGCTGACGGTGTACTATGATGTCGCGGATGGTAGCATCAGGTGGCGGCCACAGCGACCGCAGGCGGTGCTTTCCCTTCTGCCCTTCATTGCCTCACAGGAGCAGAGTTTGCGGGAATTGGATTTCACGCGTAACGCACATGCCACGCCCACATTCCTGGCACAGCTAGGCGCCCACTTGAGGCGATCCAACGGATGCCACAGCGTTTCCGTTTGGCATGACGCGTCCTCCTCCTCTGAGAGCCACTCCCACTCTCTTTCCCATTTCAGTTCCCATTCCCATTGCCCCAAAATGACGGATACGGATACGGCTGAGACAAACGATTTGGCGTTTGTCGAGCTGGAATTGCTGCATTTGCCTAATGAACAAACGGAAGTGGAAGTGGGCACCGGAGAGATGACGATGGCGATGAGGGATTACCATCCCAGCGAAGGACGATGACGATAATGGATGGTGGAGAGATTTGAGATTGCTGACGATAGTTGGCAACGAATAGCAAATTAAATTAATTTTCTAAGGCTTTAGCAAGATAATTTTTACCAAAAAATATTATAAATATGTAAAGGTTTGTATTTAAAATAATAATAAATTATTATGCATTTTAGGTATTTGTGTTTTGTATATTTTATATATTTTAAAGGCAATAAAATCCTTTTAAACAGGAAGAAAACGTCGAAAAGGAGGAATTTGGACATAACAAAACCTTTTTATTTTTAAATAGTCATAAAAAATATTGAAAAAATATTCATATATTAACTCTCTATAGTTATCAGCAAAGTCTAATATATAAATCCATAAATCGGACAAATTTTCACCAAGTCCTGCTTGGACTTACCTGTCTAATTGAGTTGCTTAAATTCTATTATTTTTCCAAAGAAATTACCAAAAATAACAACTAACATATTTTCCTATTTTCGATAATATGTTAGTACAACTTTTTTAATGGTTAGTGCACTTCTTACCTTGCATTAAACCTTTGGCCAAAGTAATTACCTCACAAAATTTATCGGAACTCCTGACTCAAGCTGCACCAAAATTCTATTCTGTAAGTAGAAAAGCTAAAGAATTCAGAAGATTTGAATATATATAAAGCAGGTGTTTTATGCATCTTTTTCTCGTGTGAATGGACTGCGCTAGAACCGGTCTCTCGCTGCCCGATGAGGTGTTGGTCGCACTAAGTCACTTTCTGCATTATAACATCACAAAAACCGCCACTTTAGCGCCTGAAAATTGCGAGAAAAAATCCCACCGCAAGTACTATCCCATCGACACTGATAGTGACAATCCTAAATCCATAGATATCTACAAGCGTAGATCCAAATCCATAGACCGTCGGTTCCCGATGCAGCGAAACACAAAGAAACAGGAAGATCCTGACTGTAGTTGCTCCACCAATGAACCAGCCAGGAAACAGAGCTCTCCGTCAGAAGTCCAGGGAAAAGTATGATAATATTTTAATATATTCTAGAGTTATTATAATTTTTATATTTATTTAATGCTTCCAGCTTTCGCCAAGCTGTAGCAAGAGTAAGAACTCTGTAAGTACTTTTCCCAGTCTCTTATTTTGTTCTTACTCTACTTGCTCCCTTAACAGAGTGGCTGCAAGTCGTCACAATGCTCAAACAATACACCGCATCACCAAGAAAGGCCTCCGGTTTATCCATGCCAAGATCAAGTACCTAGCCAACAAATAAAGCGCCCTTGTCCGATACAAGCTCCACTCAATCGATCTCAGCAGTTTCAGCAGAAATCTTGCAGATCTCAAAGTGTCCCTAGGCCATATCCCACCGAAAGATACAGTGCCACTGATAGATACAATGGCCAGGGACCTAGGGGCCTGCATGCTGTAAGTGTTTTTTATTTTTAAATAAAAGAATTCACCAGTAAGACTTTCAGGGACAGGAGTCTACGTACCCATCGCGTGGTTGCTGTGGAGCTCGTAATCAGGTGCATTTTAGGAAATCTCTATCTCTATATTTTGTATAAACATTTCTTCATTTCCATTTTAATTTCTTTACTTTCTTCTATCTAAAAGTTTGAAGGTGATGCACCTACGCAAAATACCAGCCCCTATGTTCCAGATAAGAACTCCAAAAATTATTTCTCTGGCAATTGGAATAATAGCTCTCAGGTTGGCACTAATTATGGCGAATTGCAGAGGCGTCAGCAGCAGCTGTTACGCCAGCAGCAGCAGCAGCAGCTGTTACGCCAGCAGCAGCAGCAGCAGCAGGCACGCCAGCAGCAGCAGACACATCATCGGCAACTGCAATGTCCTGTTCGCCAGCAACAATGTAATGAATGCAATATGACTACCTTGGAGGATGGCGAAATCTCCGGATTTGTAAGTATTTTGTCACTAAATATTAACCAAAGCTATACAATTTTATGGAATTTAAATGAACTCCATAGGACCCTGATTCAAATAGCACAATGCTGGACGAAGAGAAACGCTGCAATAATTCAACAAAAAGTCGTCCTCAACCGCCAATGCCAACGCAAAGTGTAAGTAATTATTTTTAAAAATATATAATAGTATTATATATTAAATAGAAAATAATTTTGTATATTTTATGTAAGCCCATGTTTCTAATTTTCTTTAAACAGCAGCAATCAAAAACAAAGTTTAGATTCTACACTGTAGCTCTGGTTGATATATTATGTTGCCTTTCGACTTGATTGTTTAATTAAGTTTATACTTATATATATAATTGGAAATTATATAAATTTATTAATTAACATATTTGTTTTTTTTTTAACTAGTGGGAAACCCCGCAAATGCCACGCCGAGCAGCTCAGGTAACTACATTTTATATTTAAAAATTTATATTTATATTTAAAAACATAATTTCCATTTCAAATTAGTGTGGTTATTCACAAATGC
This sequence comes from Drosophila truncata, assembly GCA_008042515.1. Lineage (NCBI taxonomy): Eukaryota > Metazoa > Arthropoda > Insecta > Diptera > Drosophilidae > Drosophila > Drosophila truncata. The sequence continues at coordinate 134,478 of VNJQ01005323.1, read as the reverse complement.
AACACCGAAACACTCAGGTAAGTTGTGGTAATGCTATTTCTTCAAAAAAATGTATATAATATATATTTTTGCTTAAAAAATAGTATGAATCCCCACAAATGCCGAGAAGGAAACCGCAGGTAAGATATTTCATTTCTAAAATATGTTAGATCAGAAATTAAGGAAATTTTTCCCTTTAAAAGCAATACGAAACTTTGATAAATGAAACAAGCTATTTGAATCTGCCAGAAGCTATAAGACCAAATAGTTATCAAAACCGGAGTCAAAATGTAAGTAAAAGTATTAATTATAAAGTTTATTAATTATTAAACAAATATATGTGTCTAGACTCAGACCATGTACCAGGACAATACCAGAAAGCAGTGCCAAATGAGTCATAGATCACGCTCTTTATCGCCTTATAATTTTTCAAAGTATAAAAGTCAGCAGGCAACTTGCTATGGAAACAATACAAACATGGACATGGACGATAATGAAGCTGATTTTTATCCTGAAGATACAAATTGTTGCAGAAGTCCACATTGCTCGACAGTGTCCCGGGCCATGCTACAAAGATCATGTCTAAATGTAAGCTCTATAATTATTTATATTATTTTTTATAAAATTTAAAGACTCTTTTCTTTAGGAAACCAGCTTAGACAAAACCAATAAATGTTGGGCTGGACGTTCTGCAAGAACTTATACTAAAACCCGTAAGTTTTAATTTAATTCGAGAAGAATTTTAATAGAAAATATTCTCCAACAGCTGAGGATTATCTGGCTGAGCGCACTCAAGGTGAATTTATGGAAGCTTTGGTCAAAGATCGAGGCTGCCCTGGTTTTATACAGTCCACACTCAATGGCAATGAGAATTTCAATGAGTTTGCCTTTGACATTGCCTTCCCTGGACCCATTCCGGCCAAGCCATTTCCCGTGGATCCTATTACCTTGGTGGAGGCCATCAAATTAAGGATTGACTACGAACGCGAAGAGATTCGTAGAAGTTACAGACCGATCACAACGGAGAACATAGATTCCCATTTCTTTGACAAAAACAAGACCGAAGTCAATGAGGCAGTGGCTGCCTTCCTGAAAGCCGAAAGCCAATATCAAGTTAATAGGGAACCGGTGAGTGGTGTAAATATATTTAAGGAGAATTTATAATATTTATCCTTTGCAGGATACCTTTGAGGCCCACATAAATGGCTTGGATACAAACATGTTTGACGAAAGCATTAAAATGAATGTCTACACGGCCACCACTAAGCCCGGTCAGGAGACATTAGATCTGAGTTACCACTAAGTTACATAAATTAAATTAAAAATAACTAACCAGGAAATAGAAGAATAAATTGAACTAAATCCTATATAAAGAAGCAATTCATTTCATCAAAAAAGGGCCTGCATTATTCATTCACTTTTGCTTAATCAGCAAACCATTCATAACGGTAATAATCCCCTCCAATAAAACTTCAAAAAAGCACCCGTGCAATCTAAGGTTATTCGTAGGGAAGTGACTTCCATAAAACCCACAAGGCACTTCCAGTTAGTTCAAACCACTTCACCTGGCATCGAATCACCTTATGCGATCAATACACACCCCTTAACCGATAATCGGAAAGACTTAATCAATGAATGACTCGAAAATATGCAATCTATATGCGTTTAATCTTTATGGGATCATCGAGCCAGACCTCTCCCTCGCTTCACGTTGCGTCAGACTGAACCGAAATAATTTAATTACCGCCTATTTACGGAATGCAAAGCCATTAATGTCGTAATATTCCAAACAGATCTACGGACAATTATTGCCTAGAGTAAATAATGTCTGTCGGGTGTAAATATTTACCTAAATATCTTGTTTTAGAGAAGAGGGAGTGACTGGAAATAGAACTTGTATAGATATAAATAAATAAAGTAAATTATTTTCAAGTTCAGGGATAGATCAGGGAGGAAGAAAAGTTAGAAATATACATTTAATTAATATAGAAAATTATACCGGTCCTGCAAACCATAAATTTATTTTAATAATGAATTAATTTAATTAATGGATTATTAAAAACTAATCTTAATTTATAATAAGCAGAGTATTAATAATTTTCTAAGCAATCTGTGGAACTAGGACAAAAACAGAGACAAATCTGCGGGCTCTCTCAGCATATTAATCAGTGATAATAATATATTCACAACATATACCATGCTCCCGCACATAAATAGTATTTTAAGAGACCAACAAAACGATCTTTAAGAGAGGCAAAATTATAAAAAACCTAATTTATAAATAAAAAATCAGCTGATAAAACACGCTGTTGTTTCTCTTTAAAAAATCACAACAAAGAGTTTAACACATATATAAATAAATATTAAATGGCCTATTAATTTGAATGCGCAGTGATTTCAAAGTTCGAAGTTATAGTTGTTGCTGGTGAATATGCATAAACATTTTTTGTCGAGTCTGCATAAACGAATTAATTATGCGACTTAAACTCTCACATTTCTGCCTTTTTCCCCTTTTTGTTTTCTCTTTATATTGAATATCATTTAATGCGGTGAATCAATTTGTTTTTAAGCTGCACTTAATCATCATGGCTTAATTGCATTTATTTTTTATCTAGTTGATTGCACAAGAAGTTATGAAAACATGATTAAATCACTAATTACATTTTATTTATTTTATTATTTAATAAATTAAACAAAACTTTACCTCAAGTAGAGGCGCACAGCAAGTAATTTGAGGATTTCGATTTCAATTTTCTTTTATTTTTTTCGATTTTTGGAAACTTCCTCGCCGCGATCTTCACTGGCAACGAGCGTCCCAAAGACTGATCCCAGCGATCCCGAACTCGAACCCGAGAACCCTCCCTCAATGATCATTATATATATATAAACGTACAAATATAAGGCAGCAACGTCGCTGTCGGCGTCGACTTCGCCGGACTTCAATAAATTGTGCCTTTGGTAAATAGCTTTGTATATTTCTTTCTTTCTACATTTGTTATCGGTGCAAAGAAAAAGATATAAGAAAAGCAAAGGCCTCAAACTTTAGATAATGCTCCTCAGTCGGTCACTTGACGCCTCCGATATTCTCTCTTTCAAATGCAATGAGATAATGACAGACAGCGAGAGTCACTCTTAATGTTTTCCACATGGTGACATGGTGAAGAAAATTGATGTTAGGCATGTTAGGATTTCAAGTAAAATCTTAAATATAATTAGGATAATTATTTAATTATTAAAAGTAATTATTAAGATTTGTTTTATAGATTTGAGTCACACCTTTCATTTTAATAAAAGTACAGCAGTTCTCCAAAATATCAGAATATAATTAAAATTGTCTTAGGAATTCCTTGTATCTTTTTCTCCCTATTAAAAATGTTTTTTATTTAATTTTTGGCCAAAGTTTCAGCCAAAAATATCAATTACTCAATCACAAATTGTTATGTACTTATTTATTCAACTTATTATTCTTGTTTTTTATAAACAAAAAGCATCCGATTGAGGTATGAGCGAAAAGATTCAAAAAGTTTGGACCACCCATAAGGCCAGTAAAAATAATTAAACATCCAGCAACGCCTGGGGGAAGCACCTAAAAATGCAGACGTAAATATCGAAATGGAAATAAAATTTTAGTGATATTTTGTCATGGGGCAAAAGTGTGCAAAATAATGGAAGAAATTCTTCAAACAAAATAAATAAACAAGAACAAAAAATATTGCAATGAATATGAGAGCATTCCAAAATTATCATTTATGAGTGGAATATTTTGGAATTTAAGAATCTATACTATTTAAGATCTGTTTAATTTTCCCTTTGCCATATTGCAACCCTATAAATTGCACTTTTACTCATTGTTTTGTAAATAACACAAGTTATGTGTTCTGCATTGTTTAGAAAAAATAATGGGTTTGCTATAAAACTGTTGCAGAATCTTTATTTTTAGCTTTACTATTTTTGGCCAGGTGTTAAAATATGTATAAGCTGAGCAAATAAAACTCCGAAAGGATTACAAAACTAAGGTAAGAGCACACACACACATATGGCAGGACGTTAAAGATTCAGGCAAGGAGCATCCGTAGAATGAGAGTCATAAATAAATTCATAACTGCATCCCATGCAAATTCAGATCCCAAGCAATGTCTGAGCTAATGTATGGATGCCTTTATGGTTATGGCTTTGTGTGTCTCTATGGCTCGGGATTATGCGGACTTAAATGAATTTATGGCTTGTGCTAATCTTAAGGGCTTACCCAACCCGGCGAACGCTGTAAACACCCCTTCAGCGAAAATGTCTATTACTAATTATTTTTGCTAAGAAAAATTATAAAATCAACCGCAAGCTATTCATCATATGATGAAGGCATTTCAATCAACAAACTAGCTATTTATTAACACTATCTGACTGATGAAAGAATTCTTAGAAATTGATGATCGAGGCAGTTGAGGAAAATGCATTCTGAAAATGATTAAAAACTAAAATTATAATGTATAAATTATATAAATATTTTTTACCATATCAATTGCTTTTAATTTTATATTTTTGCTTTGGTAATTTTATTTTAATATGACTAAGTATCAGCCCTGCTTGCTTAATTTATTTTTAGACTATGAAACAGCTTGATAAAATATAAAGAATTACTGTGAGAAATAAAGGAAGCAAAAATTTACTTATAAATCAATTTATTCAGCTAACTGCACACGGTCCAAATTGTTTGGAATATAAAAACTAATTAAAATCCTTTCATTTCGACTAAAGGATGCCTAAGAAATTTTTGAAAGAGGAATTTCTGTTTGATACTGAAAATTCTGAGAACTTAAGATCAATGTAAAAATTAATTTCAAAAGATTTACACTTCGCTACATCTTTTGTACACTTTCTAGTAATGATATTCGCATTAAAAAATTAATTACAAATTTTTAATAGGAAAATAAAGAGCGTATTATTTTTTAGATACAAATTGGGACATCATTTACTTTGATTTTGTGTAAAATAAAATATTTAAAGGTGTCTAAAAATATATATAATATATTTAATTAATTTATTTTAATTTTACTTTAGACATTACTAAATCCTCTCCCAATTAAATGACAAATTAAAACCCATTCGAAGCCCTATTGAAAAACCCGGCAACTGTATTTCGGAAAAGCCGCGATGTTTGATCTAACCAGCAAGACAAATATTTACGCAACCAATTTGAGGCATTCAGACCTGCCAGGCCCCAAAGTTCGCTTAGTCGCATAAACAAAAGCCCCACCGAAATACAAAATACAAAATTGTTTAGCAGTATAATTAGTGCACTCGATGGGTGGTGGAATGAGAAGGGAAAACGCAGGGAGCTGAATGGGAAACCGATGGAAAACCGATGGCAACTTAACCAGCACAGTTGCATTGATGATTGGGTGAAATTTCAGTTTGCTGGATTCTGTGTATTTGTGGACAAAGCGGGGCGAGACGAGGGCCTAATGCAGTTATACGTAGAGTGCTTCTTACCCCCCGGAACCCCGTGCTCGAGTCCAAATAATCCAACAATAGGCCATTGGGGGCCCGTGGAAGTTGATTATGCGTTGTTTTGGCACTTAATATGATGAAATATGCAGAGTGCCATTAGTCCCCAAAACTGGGAAAGTGGGAGGGTAGGAAAATTGGGTGGAAATTCGGGATTACAACCACACACAAGCACACTCACTGCCTGCAGTAAATTATGCAACAAGATTCCCTCAACGAACCCAATGTAAGCAAGGCATTTTATTTCCAAATGAAAATTGCATTTTCTTTTTATTTACGCAAAAGGTTAAAAGGATTTTTGAGCTGCATACTTTCAAGCGCAGCTGGAAAATCTTTTCAGCAAAAGGAATTTATTTTCGTTTCAACAGAAATCATAAAGAGAAATGTAGGAAATATGTTCAATCAATATTTACACAATATAACTGGGTTTGTAAAATCAATTTTCGTTTGCCTCATGAAATATTAAACAATTTTAAATAGAATTATTTAAGGGGTGCGCAGCCCTGTCAACCATTTTCGCACATAATCAAGTGCCTGCAACCAATTTACGAGTGCAACCAAGGACGGGGACACACAATTGTGTCTCCTCTCTCTCTCTTTCTCCTCGTGGCATTCTGTCTCTTTCTCCTTTTGGCATTCTGTCTCTCTCTCCACTTGCTATTCTGTCTCTTTCTTTCGTCGGCAAAGGCAATTAGCATGCAAAACAAGTCGAAGCTATGAATGTACATCTTCCCTGCCTACTTGGCATTTATGTGAAAATGCATGGCATAAATATTGCCCCCAAAAACAGTAGTACTTATGTGGCATTAAATGTGTAGCAGGGGGTTTACAGTGCGTTTCAGGAGAGGAAGTTGAAGTAAAGTAATTAAATATTAATGAAAGAATAAATATATTAATAATAAAAAAAAAGAAAAAAAGCTTATTAAATTCCTAAGAAATGAGGATTGTATAACAATGTTTATTTAATAAAGTTATAACTATAATTTGGAAGAAACCAAATTCCCAGGCATACAAGGAACCTTTTAAAAAAGTATACAAAAAAATATATTTAAATAATAATATATACTTTTATAAAATAAATCAAAATAAACCTTTTAACATTAATATAACATATTATAAGTTGCAGAAAATCCTAAATAAGGCTCCACGCTTATACAATATAATATTTCTTTGTTAAATTCTTCAAGCCTTTCAATAATGTCCTGCAACTTCTCCATATATGCTTGCATATTTCTGCGGTGCTTCTCATTTAGAAACAATAGCAACAACAACAACATAAACAACAGTAACAGGAGCGGCAACAACACCAAAACCAACACGAAAAGCAGCAAATAGTGGCAGCTGCAATATACTCGCGGCAGCCACACCACCGCCACCGCCACCATCACCACCACCAAAATATATGCAACATTATGCGGCATGTGCACTAAACAAGTCATGAATTTCAAACAGACGCCGGGGATGCCGATCCCGATGCCGCTCCCGATGCCAACACGCGCTCCTTAGTGCATTCTTTGCATGCGTAATAAATGCGAATGCAAACCACAAATGGCGGTTGGCGTTGAGTTTTCCTTCATTTTCCTAGCGCTGCAGCGCGCTGACTTGTGGCATCGCGAAAATCGCTCGCCGCCTGGTTGGCACTTCCGCTTTTCATTTGCATCATGTTTAATGCATATGTTGATGTGTGTATGCGTGTGAGTGTGTCCTGCGAGTGCAGCTGCCAGCCAAGCAAATGCATCACCGCAAAATGCCCCAATAAGTATGCTAAGTATGGCTCCCATATCCTTACGGACTCCTGCTTCTGCTCTGGCTCTGGCACCGCAAATCGGAAGCCCATAAATTTCAGATTGATTTCTCTCACAAGGCAGGGGATTCAGCTTAAAGCTCAGTCAAGCGTTTAACTATTTTGTAGGGATTTTTAAATTTGTTTTTTAGCAAAAAGAAGTCACTTTCTATGTTGCTATTCCCCCAAAAATTAACCTAAAATATTAAAAACAGGTTTTCTGACTAAATTTTACAAGGGTATGAATATCTGACTGCAGAAAATGCAATTTTCCCGCAAGTGGTTGAGTGGTGGTGAAAAAAAAAATATATATATAAACTGAGCAACTTCTAATTGCGTGCTGGCTGCACCTTGCCTTTCCACCTTTCCTCATTTCTGCCATATCTAAAACGGAAATGGGATGCTTGCAAGTGTTGGTAAATGCAACGAACCGGAAGTACGTCACACAGACACACAGAAAGAGTGTGGGAAATACTCGAGAGTGAGCTGATGCGGGTATCCAGACAGCGTGTATTTAGTTTAGTTTAACAGCTCCGCTTGCACGACGACATGCGACACTGACACTACAAGTGTTAATGCCAGCCACGCCCAGCCGCCCTCCATAACCACTCGCACAGACACACAGGCAGGAAGAGAAGTTAAAAAATATGTCAGAAATTTAAAAGTCTTACTAAAATATTAGTGTATTTCATAAAAAATCTAAAAATATGTGAAGACATAGGTATAGTTATGTAAATTTAATTAAAACAATATTTTCAAACTTTTTCCTTTGAATTTTTTAGATTTCTAAGAATAGTTACAGCAGAAATTGAATTGCATTTTGAAATAATAACTTTAAGACTTCAAGTAATGTAAAATTTTATAGAATATGAACTGCTTAAATTGATAAATAATATGTAACCAACAAATAATCTCTTCAAATAATATTCTTTCATAAATAACACTTCAATATCTAATTTATTTATTCTAAAAAATCCCAGTGTATGTCAAGTTTTGGTTGAAGTGCGTCGCACAGTTTTTAGCTTTCTGCAAATAAAATGATGTTAAAACATTTGTAAAGCCAAACTAACTAGAATTTCGTTGGCAGTGCCCGTCCTTTTTCCTTCCCCTCGTTTTGCAAAATGCAACCCAGAACATTCGTACTTGAAAATCCACTTTCTTGGCGCCGCAGCGATGTAAACTTTTTAATCAAATTTTTCAATTTAGTTTCCGTACATCGTTAATTAAAAACCCGGGTTCCCCCTTGTGCTGGGTTATGTCGTCAACCCTTTTTCGCGCTTTCAACATAAGTTGGTTAGTTTTGACATATGCAATTGCTTGTCAGCAGTTAGTTTCCTTTAAATTAATTTGGATTTTCCGTTTAAAAGTTGCTCATACGCCATGTTGCCTTGCTAAAACCGAGTCATTTGTACAGCTTTAATTTCACATAGAACTGGGCTTATTTTTCTTTATTTAAATAAATTATATTTAGCCTCAAAAGGTAGCGTTAATAATCCAATATGTCAGCTAATATCTTCAATTAAGCAAAGGTTTCGGTGCCACGTAGTTCAGGTAATCGCTTGGATTAATTAACCATAAATGAGCTGCGCGAAACCATTTCCCCTTTCAAAAAAAAAAAATAAAACCAAGTGTGGGAATATAAAGGTGCAACATATGTGTGCCCAGGAGCATTGGAGTGTGAATAAAAGTAATTTGATGCTAATTAAAAGCTCATAGCAATAGAGATCCCTCGGGGATTAGGCACTCTCTGTATACTTACGTCCATATAAAAGTGGAGGGCTTTTCTGCATTGCTAATGACACTTAATTGTGCAACACTTGAACGCGCCTCCGAATAGTTATTTGTAATAATTAGTTCAATAGCCTGGGGGCAGCCAAACTTCAGAACAGTGATGACCAGTTATAGTTATTATTTATTCTTATTTTCTGGGATCTTTAAATAGAACGAAAATATATTTAAAGTCGCAAGAAAATTCCTTTAAAATTATCTTAAAAAATCGTAGATCCCAGAAGATTGTAGTCATTCAATTTCTTGTTTTTTAAGCTCAGATTGTTTTAGCCAGCACTGCTTCATAAGGCAATTAAGCCAGGTGGCCAGAGCCAAAAGGAAGGTGCGCCCGGGCTCGGTTGTTGCAAATTAAGTTGGCCAACTCAAGGTGGAAGCCCCTCGACAGCCGTCAAGAGTCGCGTTGTAGACAGTCGGACTCCCTCCACGCCACCAACTGGTGTTAGCTTTTATTTTATTTTTTGTTACTGCTTTTTTTTTTGGGGCGTGGTCGCGTCTGGGCCATAAAAGCCGCAGTTGGCAAGAGTCATAAAAAGCCAGTCAGCGCGACAGGAGACAGGACACGACAAGACAATTGGCAATGAAACAAATTACATCGCGAACAAATGCACTTTCCTCGGCAGATTGTCCTTGGCGCAACTAAATGGAGAAACATTTCGTGTTTCTTGCTCGCTGTTAAATTCGCAATGATATGATAGTTTCAATGTGATGTCACGGTTTTAATGCAATTACACTGGGAGAATAATGGTTAACAAATTTTAGAAATGCAATTTTTCAATAGGAAAATAATTAAATTGTGAAATATATTGAAAATATCTTATTAATTACTTAATACAAAAATATCTTTAAGACATCATCTTTCATAGTTCTGCTCTTTTTTCTTATTTCTGTCTTAAATGCTGTCATTAAAAATACAATAAACTATTCTAAAATATTTCCAAAAATGTAATATTATTTATATTTATACAAAATTCCCTTCTTTCTTTTTTAGTAAAAAATTAATCCCTATATTATGCATATTCCTATACCCCAAAACAATAAAGAAATGACAAGCATCCCCACAACATCATAATAATAAGAAAAGACAAAAGTAGTTTTTTGCCGGCGAAAAGAAAGTTTGAGTTTTATTACAATGTTCTGCTCTCGCTCCTCCTTCCATCCTGCAGGATTCTACGACGGAGGCGTTTCAGGACGAGCCATAAGCAGTTAAAATATGCAAAGTACAGCGCCGGCAACAATGGCGAACAACACTATTTAATGAAAATGCACGAGAAAACAAAACTTGTAAAGGATCAGGGGGCGAGACGAAAGGGGGCAGGAGGAGGAGGAGGAGTGAGCGAAACACTGTGGTCCTTGCAAGGAACTTGAGAAAGTGTTGCATACTTTGAGGTGGCCAAGCAGCAGTGGCGACCATTGTGATGCTTTCTCCACATTTTCCACCCGCTCCACACCTCCCTTCCTTCCTCTATTTACTTAAGCTGCTGCTGAACTTTTTCCCTCTATTTTCTTTGCGCTTTCAGGATTGCCAAAAATATTTGCACAGGGCCTTTACAACAACGGCGAATTGCAGCCACAAGCATTTGATGAAGTTGTTTATTGTGTTTCCCTCATTCTTGGACCCTAAAAATACGGGGTAGTAAAATATATACGACAAGTTTGTTAGCCGACAAGTTCATTTTCCTTTATGTCAGCTAATCAAAATGGATGGTCACACTAATTTACGCTGGATAGCAAAACTAGTGTTTCCATTTCTGATGCATTTTTTGGAGATCTTTTTGGTTTATTAAAGGAAATAATAGATTAGAAATTTATTTAAATTTTATTATTAAAATCCATTATTTTCCAATGTATTTTCCAGGTTGGAATTGTACCATTTTTAGGAGTCTAAGATCTAAAATTATACAAAAAGTTAGCTTCTGAAATATATTAAAAATGTATTCAATATTAAATCACATATAATTTATTTTTCAGAGCATTCAAACATTCGATGCAAAATCCTTTTCCAACTCTTAAACCTCACAATCCTTTTTTTCTTGCGAAGGCCAAAAACTTTTGATGGCGCTTTCCGTTTTTCTCGGTGTTAAGTTGCGTATGGAGCAAATGAATTTAGAAGTCTTATTTAACAAGTTTCGCCTAGTTTCGAACTGGCTGCAGGACGATGGCGGCAAGGATCTACATCTTTATCGACAGCTCGCCAAAGTGAAAGTTGCACCAGGCAGCTGGCTTCTTCTCTCTGTTTGTTGTTGGTGATGATGGTGTTTTTTGTGGCCCGTCTGTTTGTGCAATGTTATACCGTTTTATTCGAAAACTTATGGCCAAGCTGTGGAAATTTTCGAAAGCATTATAAGTTGTTTTGAAACAAGACAAACTTGTGATATTTTACTCTAACTTAACAGCTTTTTGCTAAAAAGTATCTTATATCCTTTTCTTATATCTTTTATAAAAGGCAACACACAATATTCTTCTCTTAAATAATTCTACAAATTCACTTTTCCATACATTTCAAAAGAGTTTAATATATTCTCATAATCTCTTTTCCTCTCGACAGCAATTAACACCACTAAAAGCCGTAATTTGGTACCTGCCAAAACACCTGAAACCATTATTTGTTACACGTTTCACAGACAAACTGAAAACTAAACACCACTCAAACCCCTAAAACGTAATGTTGTCCACTGATGATACATAATTAACCAAATCGAAATAGACAAAGCAGCTCGGTTGGCCAGCAAACATAAGGCCCAAGGACTCGGCCAGGCTGTTGCCTTGCTGCTATGCTAGATGGGCACGTGTTGGTGCGGTTTCCTGCCAAAACTAAGGATCTCTGTGGTTGCCAAGCCAAACCGAATCGGTGGAGGCCAACACAGACAGACAAGCAACCTGGAAAGTGGTGACTTTTGGCAGTTACTTGCCTTGGCCAACAAGACAGGCCCCAAATGAGGAACTCATTATGTGACTGACACGGCGAGAAAATGTATAGGAATATTATTTTAAAAACAAAAGAAATAGAGATAGTTTTCTATGGTTTTTAAAAAAAGGATAAAATATATTTTTGATACTTATAATAATTTTAATAAAATTCAAAGCAAAAAATATTTCTGTACAATTTATAAAATTTAACAATTCATTTATTTTCCAGTGGAAGAAACCCTCTCTAAGGATATACAGAGACACGAATGAAATTTAAATCCAAAGCTGAGCGGTAATTACATCATACACGGCTCGATAGCTTGCAACTGGCAGTGGCGCCACCTCATTATCCTTGCGGCCAACCGCCAAGGAAGCGGTGAACCCCCATTGGCCACATTTCTGCATATCGGGTAACAAATTGGATGAGAATTCCGCCTTTGTCCTAGACATAACATTCATGCCAAGTGTCAAGTGGCATCATCTCATCGGCTGGCAACAATTATTATGCCACTTCGGGCCATTTAATTACGATTTTCTATGCGTTTCCACTTTGATTGGTGATCGAGGCACAGCTGCGTGAAATGAAATTGAACTGGAGTTGGAGTTCAAGAGGAAGCGGTAGGAAATGTGGGAAAAGCTCGACAATTTCCACCCCAAACTACGAACTTTTGTGGTCAGTGAAATGTAGCTCGCTTTTAATTTCCAATGTACGTGACTCGTTTTAATTAGACAGACAGCGAATTGTTTGCCAAATAAATATACATATATATACGCGTATATATTAATGTTTCACCATTGTTCAGTTATTACACAGACAGAAGGCGTTTTTAATATGTGTCCTTTGTTACGTTTTGTGGTCTCATAAATGTAACAATTACGTGTGTTCTATAGAAAGAAAGGTTTTAAAAGTTATGAGCTGTTAAATTGATTTTTATTAAGAGGAAAATATGATTTTTGATATATTTATTAATAAAATAATTATGCTATCTTTTAAATAAAATTAGTGGAATAAAAGTATTTTGGTTTTGAACTATAAAAAATCTACTTTTTTGTACCCTTTTCTGGTATTATAAATTTAGTACGCAGCCTCAAAAAAAAGCAACATAAAACTGCTTTCCGAATGGAAATTACTGCATTTTAAGCTTAGTTATGAATTTTTAAACATTGATTTGTCCTAAAAATTATCATTTAAATGTATAATATAATATTGATTAAAAAATGCTTAGTTTTAAGGCTTCTTGAAAGCCTCAAAACAATACAGTGATTTTAAAAAGGCGTATATATATATCCCTATGGGCTCTTATTTATTTATAATAAAATATCTAAAAATAATATCTTATTAATTATCTCTCACTTTTATTATTATTAAATCAACAAAACTGATTTCTCTAAAATTACCCATTTAACAAATTTAAATAAAACAACTTTGAAACTATTTAAAACTATTAGCTGATTACCCAAACAAAATAAGCTCTCGAAAACAGTTTATAAAGAACATTGCACAAAGGAATTTCACCGAAGAAGAAATTTATATGGCATCATGACCCCGAAACACATGATTTTTATTGGCCGAGAAGAGCTTTCTCAACTTTCTGAACGAACGTCTCATGGAAATTCATTGGACTGGAAGCACTTTCTGCGGCAGACACACACGCACACATGGAAAACAGGAGAAAAGTTTCGCCTTTCGCCATATTCATAATGGGGCAAAAGTTTAACTCAATTAGAAAATTTCCTTTTTCCTGACATTCAAACTTTATCTACAATAACGATATTTTTTTTCGAAATGCTTCCGTAACAAAAGCCTTTGGCAACTATCTCTTATTTATTCATTGAATTTCTGTACTTCAATTAAAAAGCCATTAGAAACGGTACACAGAAAACACACCGAGAAAGGCTAAAAGGACACAGACACACAGAGGTCTCAATGTCGATTTTCGACGTTGTCCTGGGAAACGCAGAAAAGGATAGGGGGCAGGACAAACAAACTGTAAACAGAGCTCACCTACATACTATATATCCGAGCGGCAAGCCCACAATCAATATTGTTATCCTTTGCCTGTCAAAGGCAACATTTGCATGCAAGGATATCGTACTTGGCTTTTGTTCTCGCCTTGCCTTTGACCTACAGCCTTCAGTCAGGCCGAGCCTCACTCTCCAACGACCCCCACCGACCTGCCCTAATTCATATTTAATGCTTCAAGGCACCAGGATTTTGCTGCACGGAAATAAAATGATATTTTAAATGGAATAATACAGAATAATTTTAATTCATATGGTTTACATACATTTTTTGGGTAATACATAATTTAATAAAATACTTAAAGGCTTGTCAAATAATTTTAAAGTTGTTAAATGTATAAAAAATAATATAGTAATCAACATTTTAACATAAAAACTATCTTTATTATATAATTCACTTCTGAACTTTGTTATTATTATTTTTATTAGTATTTTCTTTAGTGTAAAATACAACAAACTCATTGCCCCAACCTGCCAGTCGTAGGTGCCAGACGGGTCAATGTGTTGTTATTTATATTTAATTCAAGCTCCCAGAGTCCTTCTTGCCAGCCAGGACACACTCAACCTCGACTGCCAAGACGTACAAAATAGATTGGAAAAATTGCATAACTTTAATCTATATTGAGTTACAAGACAAGATTTAACAACGTTACGTTTAATTAGATTTTGGCTTGGCTTCGGGCCATTATAGCCAAGTAAAATATTTGAGATTAATTGGGTTTAAATTTAGCCTTTTTTAGTTATTTTTTATTTCCCCAATGCCTTTGAGGAGCTTTAAGATATTAAGTAAATTAAAAGTGTACAAAATTCATGATCATAACCATTTTCTTGCACTTAAAATTCTTTAGTTCCCTACAAATTATTCAGCTTGAAACATGGAAAATGCATTCCCTGGGAATTTCAGGCCAATTAACAATTTCCCCTGCAACTATGAATGTTTTTTCAAGGACTCTAATTGGTTTCCACTTTGCCCTAGAGCTGGCTCACAAAATTATTCATAGTTTAATTATACAACAAGGTTCTTTGTTCCCGGTCTGCAGGCTAAAACAGAAGCATTATAATGATAGTTGTCCGGCAAGGCTCTCCGCTATTCATGGAGGTCACTGGCGTGGCTCAACTGGGACATGTGGCCTCAATGTCAATGACAAATTTGATGGACAAACCGCTCACTGACCTTGTTCAATTATAGAACACGCAAGTCCCAGGGGGTAGATACATACATATTTTCCAAAATAATCGAGAATGCTTAACAAAAATATTTTTTCAATTATAATTCCAGCTTTTAAATGGCATTAAATAGTCATGGAAATTACGTATACGCCGTGTATGTTCAACTGCACCATGGGAATCCGGCAGCTTGCCACTTGTTGGACGGATTGATGGCCATTTTCCGGATTGATGGCCGCATTTCATTTGCAAATGTGCATATTTATGAGAGGAAAGAGGTTTGGGTGATGGCACAAAAATGCATAAACCAGCAGCAGACAAGTCATATTGGCAAAATATCATTTTCCGAGATCCCCAGCTGGGCGCTCCCTATTGAAAGACTCAATTGCACTGCATATGAAAGGCATGTGTGTGGGCTTTAGCTTTGCCATAATTTATATAAATTCCGATTCCTGACTAAGCAATTGCCAAATGAGTCAGGATATTGATAAATGAACTGAGGAATGTCAAATGGAATGATGGATTTCAACATCTGCTTGCTGTTCGCCGTTCATGGCCATAGAAATTCGAACTAAGTGCTTGCCTCAGCTCATTTTCTGAATGAAAATGCGGCTTAAAAGACTGAATAAAGGCGAACGATTTCCCGGGAAATATAAATCCACGGAATATGATTTGTGAGAACTTATGGAGAAGTCGATTTTATGGAATTTTGTGAGCGGATATTAGCTTAAAATATTTTTAATTCCATTAAACACAAGTTATTTGTTGCAGAAACTTTACCTAACTTAATTCAAGGTTTAAAATTTATATTAAATATTTCCCAGCTAAAGAAACTTAAAAGTATTTGAATTAAAAACTAAAAAGTTTGTTCCCTTTTCTACTAGTACTCTTAATTCCCACTCAGAGCTACCTCTCCCAAAGTTAGATTGGTAAAAACTAATTTCCCTTTGGCCAAATCATTGTCGAACTCTTGAGAAAACTTTCAAATTCCAGCCCAGGCTCTTACCCCCGGAAAAGTTTCTTATTAATTAAGGAAATGGCGTTAAGTAAATATAATATGTATTTAAAATTATATCTGGGTAATAACCAGCAACGGAATGGAGGGCAGTCATGTGCTTCAAAGCACAGACAAAGCAAGGACTACGGAAAACTGTGTGGAAAAAACTTTGACTGTCGGCTGTTGTTGGCCGTTCCATGTTTATGTCCATTCATTATGCAAAAAGCCAACAACTGGAGCAGGAAAAGGCACAGTGGTTAACTAATAACTTGTTTAGAAATGAAACCTTAAAATAAAATAATATATTTACAATTTAGGAATATTTTTAATGAAGGTAGAAACGAAGAGAGAGCTAGAAATATATAAAATTAAATACCAAAGTATAGGAAATATATTTAAATAGTTCTGAGAGGCCTCAAAATGGTCTGAAATCCTATTTTTAATATAAATTAAATATAAAATATCTCTCCCTTCTTATAATTATTTACAATATGTCCTTAAAAATTCCGTTTCCCTTTTATATTATTTTAGTTTAATCCCAATTATATAGCTCCTACTACCACTGTGAACTTGCAGACGAAGGACTCTACGGAGAAGTTGGTTATGAGGACCATAAAGTAAAGCGCACGCCACTTTATCCTCGGCCATTTTGGCCACAGGCCCAGGTCTAGGTCTGTGCCCGAGCCCCAGCCCTGTGTGTGTCTGTGCCTGTGGCTGCTTCATTACCCTAATGAACTTGAAAAAAGTATCGGGTGTACGGCGAGCCGCCGACTCAAAGGCAAAACTCGAAGACAATCACCAGGTGACCACCACCACGGGCTACCATTCTCCTCCATTCTGCACCTCCCCGGCAGATTTGTCCGTAATGAGGTCATAGTCACGAGTGTTGACTTTAATTAGTGAGTTTTTGAGACCCACTTGGTCGCTGCCTTTGAATGCCGGCTATTTGGGGGGCCATGTGACGCTGCTGCCACGGCTTCCATTCTGCTGCCATTCGGGCCACAAATTATCCGTTAATTATGGCCAATGGGCAAAGTATTCAGGTTGGTAATCAATATGAGCTGGAAAAACAGAGAAACAAATTAATGAAAATTGGAATAACTAAAGGAAGTTTGCTGAACGGCTAAAAAATACGCTAAATTTGGCTTGGGAACTCGAAAAATATTAGATTAATATATAATTTTAGGCTTTTATAGCGAGGTTCAAAATTACGTACACTGGTGTAATTACTATTCAAAATTAAAGTCGATTAAGAAATATTTATAAGAATTCTTTCTTATTTTTGTATTAAAATTAATTATTAAAATACAAATAAATAGGAAACCCCAACGCATCCCTTTTTTTTATAAATCTTTTCAAACTCCAATATCTCTCATCTCTTGCTTTTTTATTCAATTTCATTTATGCAGATTATGCGCACAAAGATGACCAAATAAATATCTTTGGCATTAGTAAACGAAGACAAAAGGACCTTAGCCAACATGATAACTTGGGCTAAGACGTTGCCAAGATCTTAAGCGACTTATGTAGAGGTACCTGTGGATTATTATTATTAGTCGAGTCAGCAGTCATGGCAGCCAGCCAACTGTCTTTTTGGTTCGATTCAAGGGCCAAAAGTTGAAATAACAATCGGAGGGGAAGCCCATGGCAAATGCTTATTTACATGCGGAGAAAAGTCTGGGCAGGAAGCAGGAAGTTGGTTGTAGGGACACAGGACCGAGCCGAGTCGGGCCAAGAAGAAGATGCCAATAAACCGGCAACGACATTTGTTGATTTTATTGACATGTTTCGCTGGCTTGCAAGTCGGTTTTTTTTCTTCTTGGTTCTGTTTTTTTTTTTTCACCGCTGTGACTGGCAGTCAAATTTCCTCCTTGGCATGTCCTTTTTATTCCTGCCCAGCGGCATTTCTAGCCCATCTTCCGCGCGCTTCCTTTTTCTGTTTTTTTTTTTGCTGGGCTTGGCTTGGCCTGGCCTGTGCGTGGTCTTAAAATGCGCCATAAAATTGATAAAATCAGTTGATTGTAAAAATTGATAAATTGAAATTGATTGAGGCAGTCGGGAAATGGAGGAAAAGTCGGTGGCACCGTGGAAAAGCAAATGAAACGGCTTTGATGCCAGTAACACACACACACACACAAGCACTTGGCGTTTTGCATAAGGAATAGGTGCACAGCGGAAAAAATATTGTATATTTTGGTTTTGAATTTTTTTAAATAGTTATTACAAAATAAACTTTAATTCGAAGTTCTTCTTTTTTAGAGGGAAAGAAAAAACAACGAGTTAAAGAGCAAAAAAAGTAGAAAAACAATGAAATGTTGAGAAGAACGTAAAATAAACTATTTTCAAATAAAATTTCATATAAATATTAAACTAATAAATAAAATAATTTATTTAAATATTTATTTAAACTTAAAACTTATTTCCTAAATTACTTTCAGTGCTTTAGAGTGGAGCACATGTTGCCAAGAGAGTTTTGTGGCCCACAAACAACATTAGCGAACCAAACGCACTTGCTTTTTTCCTTTTTTTCTGATCGGAAAATGCCAAGGACCTTGCCTTTGGGGTAAAAGAAATCACACAGCGAAGGCAGCATTTAATTAACCAACTGATGGGGGGAAATGCCGGTCGAATAGATTTCAACTGACATGCGGAAAATGTGAAAATGGTGAGCAGGAAATTTAAAGCGAAGCCCAGGAACTATTGGAAATTCAATGAAGATGGACAACTTAAATTAGGAAAGCAGATCCAATGAATAAATATGTCCAGCAACAATTAAATTATCTGTAATTTAGTACATTTCAAATTAAACCAAATTTTTATTATTTTAAGCTATAAAACAAAATATTTTGAAGGTGTAAAAATACATTGTTATTCTTTGAAAATTATGGCCACTCTTTTATATTCTTTAACACTAAAGTTTACCCTTTCAATTTAATTTAAATGCATTTCAAAGATGCCTAGAAGCTATTTAAAACATTTTAATAACCTAAGCAATACCTTTAACTTTTAATACAAATATTTTCTTTTAATTTTCATAAGCTAAATTGTTGTTAAAGCCAAGTAACCAAGGATATTATTTCCATTAAGCCCCAAAGAATTAATTCCCACTAAGCCTAAGCCAGCTTCCCTGAAAATTCTTTTCTAGCCCAAGGCCATGACACAAAATGCAGTTTATTATGTCCTTTGTTGCATTGAACATCCTTCTGACCCGAGGATATGCCTTTACACGTTGTACCTGTATTTGTGCACATCCTGGCGTATCCTGCAAATACACAATACATAGTTAGTTTGCAGTTGCTCATTTCGAATGCGATAGGTGAGTTGCTGGGTACATAAACCATAAACCTGGTGGCAATTGCCAATGCATAATTAACCCCGTTTTTAACGGCACTTTAAAGGACTCGCTTTAAGGACTCATCTGCAGCATCCGCTCATTTTTAATGCGAAATGAAATGACTTTTTATTGACGCCTGGCAAACACGATTGACATGCACTTACACGCTCGTCGAGTGTCATTTTGCCACTTGCGGTCTCCTGTAAATATGTGTGCGTATGTCCTGGCATGTCCTGTGTCCTGGCCCTGGGTGTGTATGCGTGTGAAATATATGCGAAACTGATATGTATTAAAAACCAATCAATTCTCATTGTGAAAAGGTATTTCACAAGGTATTTCCGCGGAGCAGGATAAATGTTGAATTAAGAATTATTAAAATAAAGTTTAAAAAGAATAAATTAAGAATAAAATAGTAATAGAGCTTATAATATATAATATATATTAAATTCTACTTAAGAAAAATGTTCTAAGATTTTATTTTGTGTTTCTTATTCATCAATAAAATAATCATAAAAAAATTATAGACTAAAATTAATTCCTAACCTAAATAAACACTTTTCTTCTTTTATTAATTCAAAAAAAGTATAAATATAAAATGTAAAAGGTATTTACTTCTCCCAGAACATCCCTATATCCTCAATTCTTCCTGCCAGCCATCGAGTGTGACTTCAAAAATTGCCAACGATTATCGGTGACAGTTAACAAGTCAATCGTTTCGCGACGGAAACCAGATATCCCATATACATATATACATTACATCCCATTAAAAAGTATATATACATACATGAAGCAGGGGATATATCGGTTCCGTATCGGTCATGACATTATCTTAATGCTCATTAAAAGCCCTTTTGTGTTAAAGCAATGCTTAATTGCAAGTATCGAGGCCATTGGTTCGTTCGTTTGTTCCCTCGTTCCACAAAGTTTTTAATTGCCAAAGTTGTGCCCTGCGCAAAGTGAAAATGGCAGTTGCAACACTTAAATATTTACTCGATAAATTGATAGATATGTAACCGGGCGGGCAGGTTGTCTCTGCTGCTCATTAAAATGCTCCTCTAAGCGGCGTAAGCGTTAATATGTCAAGTTGAGCAGCTAAACTTCAACACCTCCTTCTCAGGATCCAGCAAGATGCATTTCCCTTCCTTCGGCAAGACGTCTGATGCAGCAGTTTGGGCCACGGCACAAATGAGCAAAAGTTAACAAGACAGAGCCGTTGCCGACGAGCTGTCTTATTACAGCTGGTGATGCTGCTGCTTTACCCGAGTTCCTCAGCATCGGAGGAAGGCATTAACCCTCCCTGTGCGGTTCTTTCTGGCATGCCCGCGGCCTTAAGCGATGAGCATGTGGCAGTGGCAGGTGCACTGGGAGAAATTAAGGAGGAAAACCAAGTTTAAAAGAATTATATAATAGTTTAAATTCTACTGAAACTATTATTAATGTAGTTTGACATTTTTAGGGCATTAGAAATCACTTTGGTACTATTTAAAAAATAAATGTTCTTGGTCAGCATAAACAAGCAATCGTTTCCCTATTTTATAGGTATTTTTTGAGCTATTAAATAAAAACTTAAGAGCAATTAACAATTAAATTTCAATATTTAATCAATACTCACACATTTTTCCCAGTGTTGAAGATTTTTAAGTGCTTGCAAAGTAACGTAACTCATCGCATTGCATCTTATCTCCATCTCCATATTGGTGAGTGTAAGTCTGGGGGTATTCCCTGTGTGTGTGCTTAACCGCGAGTGCAATTATTACTTGCAACTTGCAACAAACGGCAGCTGCTTGAGCAAACTTTCAGAGAATCCCTTAATGGCTGCAGCCCGTTGAAAGCAAGGATTTGTGGCCCTGGCAGCAACAGCAGCAGGAGCAGCAGGAAACCTGTAATGAAGATGCTTACATATCATAAACATCGTCCATAACCAGTTGGTCGGTGCCGGTGCATTGTTATGCCAACAGCAGCCGCCAAGCCGCTCAGCCATCCACATGATCCTGGCAATACATGCAATCCTTGCCAGGGTATTGCGATTCCAGAGTCACGGCAAACGTTTGACCAGCCGGTTAACAATGACATTTTCAAAGGAAACCCACAGCAGTCACAATGCCCACACAAAAGCAGCTCAGCAAATTGGATGCACACAAGGGAAAATTAAGAAGGAAATTGTGTTTAATATTTCACTTAATTAATAAATGTTTTATTAAAAAAAAAATAACTAAATAAATGCAGAAAAAAGTAGCAAATCAAAGGACTTGCATCTGTAGTATCAAGTAGTTTCTTTTAATTTTCCGATTATGCTTTAATTAGTTATTTTCTCAGTGCATTTCCTGTACCATTTCACAGGCCAGCTTCCGTTTCCGCCACACAAATGCAAAAGGCAACTCTGGCAAACGCAATCGCAACTGTACCTCGATAATAATGCGCTTGGTAAACGCTCCCGGGGCCAAAATCATGACAAGGTAAGGCAAATGCAGGGAAAGTGGAAAGAAAATGCAGGGAAAATTGTTGGGAAAATGTCAGGGAAAACGGCGAACAATAAAGTTTGCTTGCTGTGCGTATCGCACTTATCAAATTACACAGAAGACTTTTCCCAGTTTTTCCATTTGCACTTGGCGTATTTCGACATTGCACATTGTCAACACAGTGGGAGAAAGTTTCCACCTTTTGCAGCAGTTATAACAGCGGTATTATTAACAAAAACAACAATAACTTATTACCCATTGCTTTTAGTAGTTTTTATAACTTTTACGACTTTTTAATAAAGTTGCTATGCATTTGCTTGTTGCACTACGCGAAGGGAAGGAGGTAGGCGGAGTTTTTTGGGGTTTGCAACGTCAACTTCAACTCTCAAGACAAAGTTTCTCAGCCGAAGGCCTGAGGTGGGTGGGGTGATGCTTTTCCAAGTTGTAATTTACCCACTCAGGAACCCCTAGAAACCCCCTTTCCAACCCATGCCTCCTGCTACTTCGACAAAGTGAGTTATGCAATGTCACGCATCCGCCATGTGGTCGCACCAGTGGCTTCGGTGTAAGGCTTTAAGCTGCAGCTCGCTGACAGCCTAAGCCTTGCCTTAAAAACACTGAGAAAAAGGTTTTTTATGTTTTTGAAAAATAAATTAAATTGTTTACAAGGTTAATAAAAAGTATTGCCTACTTTTTGGGGCTGTAAGCTAGGTTTATGCTAAAAGAAAAGTTAAAACTTTTCCAGAAGCCCCATTTCTTAACCAATCGATCTGAAATTTGGTATGTAATTAGAAAATGTAATTACTTATTTATAAATACAATAATTTTCCCAGTGCACTGCATCTCCTCCGCAGAGACAAACACCAAACAATGCCAGACAGTGGGGACAGTGAAGCGTGCAACGCAAACAACAACACACACGCATCCAAATTTCTGGTGGCAAGAATGCTAATTTGCCCAACAACCACACACACACACACACACTTGCACCCTTGCACATGCCAACAACACACACACACAGACACAGCATCTGCCACTGATAGCATTTAGGGGATGCCATAAAGTAGGGGGTGTACTGTATACAATGGCGTTTGGGGGCGGCGGGTCCTTTGGCCAAAGTTTCCACTGTGGCATAATGCATTTAGCCATCTTGCCGGTTCCGGTTGCTGCGTAACTTTTCATTCACTTTGCCACATATTAAAATCTAACCACAAAATGTCAAACCAAAAACCAAAAGTTATGCATTTGTGTCTGCGTAAATATGTTTGTCTCTGTGTCTGCTGTGCGTGTGCCGATGTGCGTATGCAGGTGCGCTTGACAGGTGGAACTCAAAAGAATTGTTGCATAAACTTTGATGTTTATTAGCTTAAATATGCTGAGCAGCTTTAGGGCAGCCAGCATTTTCAACTAGCTTAAAGTTGTCTGAGAAATAGTTGTAATTTATGCAAATTCCTCAAACAGGATGTGAGGTTTGTTTATTTAAATATGATTTATGGTCAAGAAGTGCTTTAAATTTGAGTTGGGAAATTGTTAAATAAATAATTTAATTATTGAAAGATTTAATTTAATTTGTTTATAATTATTTAATACATATTTTGAGCCTTTGTTTTTGAACTCGTTTTATAGATTGCAATTCCTCTTAAAATTTACTTTTATAAATTTAATTGAGTTAAATGTTTAAGAATTTATATTTTCTTAGCACAAATTTAATATTTAAAATTATACAAATAAGTCAGCAGAGCAACTATTATAAGATTACTCTTTATAAGATTAGCATTCCTTTATAAGGCATTCCTTGCGATAAGCTTGAGGATCTCTGCGTCTCACCTAAAATAAGCTGCTGTTTCCTATTCAATAAATCCAAAAATTTATAACTAAGTCCACTAGTAATTGTAATTAAATAATTGCCATTCATATTCAAACACCTCAGCTTACTATTCATGCCAATTACAATGATGACACAACTGAATTGCGTAAACTAACTTACATTTACCCATTTTGTACGCCTAGCCACCCTCTAGAAAAAACTGTTGACAGATTAATTAAGCCAAAAATGCCAAAAAACAAACACCACAATTAACAAACAACAAATCAACAACAAAAAAGCCGTAAATAACAAATAGAAACATGGCAAATGTTGTTTATGACAGTGACGAAGCTGCAAAATGCAAATATATGCATTATGCATGCCTAATTGCTGCTTTTGTTGCTGCCGCAGCTGCTGTTGCGTAATTATAATTGCGTTTATTGTGTGCCTGTTAGCCAATAATTAGGCTTGAATTAATTTTCAAACAGCAAACCAATTAGCTGCACACCTCTGACCTCTCTCAATTGGCCAAGAAGACGACAAGGATGTCCTCAACCGCACATCATCATAATCGGCATCATCGTTGCAGTATAATTCCATTGAAATTCGATTACCATCATCCGGGGCCAATTTCGCTCAATCAAACACTTCGCATGCCCATCGTAATTACGCATCCCGCGATTGAGGCTGCAACTCATTTGCATCGCATCCTTGACGCAAGGCGCAAGGCCTTAACCGAAGTTTGGGGCTTCAAATTAAATTTATGAAAAAGTTAAGCCAGTAAATCCAGTGAATGCGAAAGTTTAAGTGGGTAAAAACAAAGTTGAAATTGCCTTTACCCCAGCATCTTGGCGGTTGTTGTGTTCAAGTTGAGCTTAAAGATACAAAACGAGATAATATTTCAGGCTTTAAATATGAGTAATTTCGTATATTTAAATTTTATAGAAACTTAAGGAGTTACAATACATTTCTATAATTATAAATATAATCCAAACTCATTAATATTTGTATAATAAATTCTCTAGATCACTCTATAATCATTGTAAATTAACCTAATCAACCATTTTTAGCTAAAGACTCTCCTGACTCTATAATTTAGCACTAATATTTGGGGAAATATTTAGCTTATGATATTCAAATAATATTCGTATATTTCCCCCTAGTTTCCCCCGCAAATATATTAAGCAAACACATCTCTAAATTCTTGAAATAAATTCAAGAATGCAGATGGTGAATATTGTGAGCTATAAGGATAAAGCAAAAGATTTACGAGCACCGAGCCAGGACAATGGCCTTGTTGAAAATTGCAGCATAACATGCGTGTATTCGAGAGGCGTTTAAAAGAGTTTCCCAAAGTGCAAACGCAGCGCCCCAAGCTGGGTATTTCTCAGCCATTCGCACTGGGATTTTGGTAACACAAACACAACAGACTGGACATAAAGCAACCAACACACACACTCGCACACACACAGAGCACAATGAATTGCATTTGAAATACACAGACGACGTGCCCAGATAAATTTACCCCAACCCCCCTCCTAAATCCTATTCCCAAGTTCTACACAGAGAATAAATTACATTAAGTTGGCCAAAGGCAATTAGGTTAACAAGACAGTGGTTACTGTCACTGTTTTCATATATTTATATTTAATGGAAAATATAATAAATATTTTGAATAGAAATTTATTAATAAACTTTACAAATTTAATATAACTTTAATAAAAATTAATTACAATTTAATTAAACAACAGGAAAAATATAAAAAGCAGTTGTCCTTTGCTAAATATATTCTTAAAACTCATAAGCAAACATTTAACTTTATTTAAGAGTTGTTTCTTTTTTAAATACTATTTCTTCTTTTTTATATTACTACATTTTAAATTATCCTTTATTTCTTTCAGTGCCTACAACTATTTTAAGCCAAAAGACGACGACGCTGCAAAAGTTGCAAGACAGTCGAACTGAGACTCGGACCTTCCATGCTGACTTTGAAACTTATGCGCCAGCCGTTAAGCTCAGCTCAATGTGTTGTTTTCCCCACTTTTTCCCTTAGTTTACGCCCTCCCCCGCCCCCCCCCCCCCCCCCCCCC
>VNJQ01005323.1:0-108637 GCA_008042515.1 Drosophila truncata | reverse complement strand
CCCCCCCCCCCCCCCCCCCCCCCCCCCCCATCGCTTTTCCTCTAGATGTATGTGTGTGTGCGTGGAAAAGCAGCTTAAGCATGCACATTCGCATAAGGAAACGGATGAAGAAGTTGCAGAATAAGTAAGCTGCTGCAGCTCATACGAGTTTCATATATAGAAAACAAAGGGAAATTACTTAAAGACTTTTTAGTACCCAGTAAAAAATATCCATATAAAAGAAACTAAAAAGTTTTGATTGATTTTTAAGATATAATTTAAGAAAACTTTCACTTAACTTTATATACATTTTTATAGTGAAATAAAATATATAAATATTTAGCACCCTCACTCAAGCTTTTCTCTTTTCCTTTACTTAATATTTTTTTATGGAAGCAGATCGAATATTTTTTTATTTGATCAATTGATCCATATACCCTCTAATTTCACTCAACAAAAACACAGGGCATACATAAACGCTCATAAATATTCCTTTCCATAATAATAAAGAAAACTGGCAAGGAATGAAAAAAAAAGGAAAAGAAATGCAGGATGGTGGTAAGCAATTTTTGAGTGCCGCCTAGAAAAAATGCAACACTTTTTTCTGCACGTTTTTCTTTATGACCTGGAATGTATCTTGAAAATATGTCTCCAAGTTTTAGTTAAGTCATTCAACACGAGGCTGAGGTCCTGCAAAAATTATTAAAAAGCAAGGCAAGGCTGGGAAAAGTATTAATAAATAAATAAACTTTAAACTATGCAAAGACAAACCTCCTCTTACGGATATATTTTCAGCTATAAAATACTGCATACATTTACTTTGATTTTAAACATTTTTTTTTGTATGATTTAAAGCTTCTTAAACTCTATTTTGCCTGCCTTTTCCTTAAATTAATTTCCTTAAAATTCTCCCCATAAGAAAAATCAAGAAAAGCCTGATTATTTATCCTAATCCCCAGCTTAGTTTCCATTCCATTTGTTCTCATCGAGTCGAAGCCGCAAATTCTCTTGGTCGCGGACTTAAATGACCAAAACATTTTTATAACTTAATTAAACACTGATTTCCCTCCCCCCTGCACATTTTATGGCCATTTTCACACAGCACAAGCGACAACACAAAACCGAACACGTCTCGCTTGCTCCCTTTGGCCCGGAAAATCCGTGAAAAACGAGAAGAAAAGCGAGTGAACGAACCAAAAAAAAAAAAATTGTTGGAGAAAATGAAGTTCTATTCGATTTGTTTTATTGTCCATCGGTTGGTTCTGTCGGGGTTTTGTGGGGGGTGTAGGGATATTGGGTGGCTCTTTGGGGTGGTTTTTCGGTTAGATATTTGGCCGGATGGCTGGTCTGTGGTCAGGCTGCCAACTGGGAGTATTAGTTATATATGCTGTGTCGGCTATTTTGGGCCACTACTGGCAGCAGCAGCAGCAACAGCAGCAGCAGCGGCGGCAGCAACAAAGTTATTTTGTGAAACTGCCAATTGTCGGACTTACTTTTTGTTCATGCCACATGCCACATGCTTCTGTTGCCATTGCTTTTTCCACTATATAGAAATATATATATATGTGTCATATCCCCTCGATTTTCTCTTTTGACAGACAGCCAGCTCAATAGTTGCATTTCTTTTTTATTTTTCTTCCTTTTTTCTGGGGCTTATATCGTTCCCTGTCGAGTTATGATTTGAAACGTATCCTTTTGGCTCGGCCCACTTTAATTAGAGCCTCGAGGTGTCAATGGCTGAGATTAATCAGTTTAATGGGCTTTCTGTGTGCCGGCATATTTCAGCGGAATATAGTCATTAAAATGCAATTAAAAATTGCGGCCAAAGCTGCCTTGTGTTTTATCCCCACTAATACATGTACGACGTGTTTGTACATTTTCTTGGCTCAATTTAATTAATTTGACGCAGGGGTAAAGCCAAGAACTAGAGAGGGGAAGACTCTTTGCTGGCTCTTTGCTGTGTTGTACTAACTTTGTTTGGCTTAAAGTAATGAAAAGCTCCAAGACAAGATGGTAAAGTTGCTGAGGGTTTTTGGAAATTAAACTAATTGTTTATTGGATAAACATTTATTTCAGCTAGAAAGGGAATTAATTCTAGATGGGTGAACTGGAGTTCAAATGGCATGCAGTTAATCAACTTTAATTATGCAAGTTTACAAGTTTTGTAAATTGTTTAGAGGAATTTTGTGTTAATATATTAAAGACTTATATAGTTTGAAAGATTTTCTAATAATTTATTAGATTATAAATTTAAAATTACATTTTTAAGTATTTATTTAATAATAAAATAAACTTAAAGTTGCTATTTTTGTTGACACCTTGCAACATGGTTTTGTTGACAGCAACTGAATGAATGAATGAATGTTGCTCAACATGTTTCTAGCAATATTTATTTATAATCATTTTTATGGAGGCATTTCAGGTAGATTTTTAATTATTTATTTATATAATGATTAATATTATTAAAATTAACTATTGTGATTTAGCAATCTTTCATTGTATTTACTTTACAAAACTTAGATTACCCGGTATTTCATATCAAAGAACCCTTCACTGCATCTTTCTTTCTTACTCTTTTTCTATCATAGAGTCTAATATATCCCATTCTTCTTAGAATCCAAGTCTCCTCCCAAAAAAACCAACCAATCTAATGCCAAATTGACTTTCAAACCGTGATGACAAAGTGGCAAACCATTAATTTCACTCTCTTCTCCTGTTTGCCCTGAGGTTGCTTCCCCCTCAAATGCATTCGATACTCACTCAGCCAAGCAGATGGCATTATCCTCAACCCCATCACATCCTCCTCCTCTGGATTCCACTTCCGATCTAAGCGAGCCAAAGCCATGACAAATGTTTTGTAAATAACGCGTATCCAGGCAATGCGACAACGTGGCGTATGGGTGATGGCAACCAAGGTAAAGGTGGGACAGGAAAAGTATGTTGCACCTGCCAATAGGGAAAAAGAAGACGCAAAGAGACAAATGACTCGCATAAGAGAAGTGATGGCTTTCTTTTGATGCATTCTATGTGTAGAGCAACGACTTTTGTAAGGTATTTATCTCTCTGATAAAATAAAATAGAATATTTAAATACCTTTGATGATTTCTTAGGAAAAAATCCTCTACAAAAAAAGAAATCCAACAAAAGCAATTGTACCTCAATCTAAATTAAACCTGTAGCTGGGGATGCCATAGACGAAACCCAAGGTATTCTACCAATCATGGCCACAATTCCTCATGCCTCGGCAAGCTTCAGGAGGGGCAGAAGGACACAGTTTGCCACATTCCCATTGAGCCGGAAATGTGCAGGAAATGCGAGTAAACACAAAAAGCGATTCGAGTCGACAGTGGATGGACATCGACAGGACAACAGCATCAATGGCTTGGCGGAGGAGGAGCAGGACGAAGTCCAAGGAGAAGCCATTGGGTCAGGTCATTCGCATTCAATAATCCCCCGCAAAATAGCAACAAGAAAATAACAATAACAGGAGTCAAAAAACTTAAGAGAAAAAATTATAGAATAAAAAGATAGAACATATAAAATATAAAACAAATTATAAATAAAATATTTTAAATACAAATTAATTATAGAAATTTGTTTATTTATTTGTATAATATTTTTTTTTAATATTTCTTGTCAATATTAAACGTAGTTCTCTCTTTTTCTGAGTGAACCTGTGAAAGAAATGCCTGGAAAAACTGGTATGAAGAAAGCACCATTCTCGATGGCAGCTTGACTTGCTTGATGATATTTCCCCTTTGTCACTGACATCAATTGCTCGCCGCTGTCAATACACAAGAATATTGATATAATGATGCGGCGCGAACCGGCAGTGCAATGTGTCCATTCCTTTGGGTACAGGCAATCCCTGCAAGGAGAATGATATTCATTTTCTGTATTCCAGTCCTGCTCTCCATTTGTCTGCCCAGTTATGGGGCTGCATTATAAATGTTTATTTCATAAACGTCGAAAAGCCAGGCAATTTCATTGCAAAACGAAATTGTAGTTATTGAGAGGTTGCATTAGTTTTTTCTTTAGTTTTAACCCTGGTTGCAAGGCAAACAAATACGTCTTTACTAAAGAAAAGTATGGATTTTGCTTTAAATAATATTTTATATTTTTAAACCAGAATTTTAAAGCTTGCTAAAAATATATAAAAACAGATACTACATTTCCCAGCTCTGACTTCTGTGTTTTTTACTT
The DNA here is from genome assembly GCA_008042515.1 of Drosophila truncata. Lineage (NCBI taxonomy): Eukaryota > Metazoa > Arthropoda > Insecta > Diptera > Drosophilidae > Drosophila > Drosophila truncata. Next base: position 104,455 of record VNJQ01005323.1, on the reverse strand, counting down.
CCCCGCACATTTTTTTAGCCCTATCAAATTGTCAATGCAATTCTTATCGCCCACTGAACAAAGTTTTGCATATTGTATGTATGTTTTTGTATTCAACCCTTCAGCTTTGCCCCCTTGACCGCAGCTATGTATGTATGTGCATCCATGCCAGGGTCCAGTGAGGGGTCAAAGATGATAAAACGGCAATGAACCGCCATGAATTCGTCATGCATGCGACTGCTGGTGACAATAGAGCACGCTGACAGTAGTCCAGCGTTGACAGGCACTGAAAAAATAGGAAAACTATGAAACTTGATTAAATAATTTAAAAACTATTTTTTTAAATTTATTTTCAGTATTTATAAACTTGAAAAAAATAAATAAATGACTTTAAAAACCCTTTAAAAGTAAACACTTGCAATACCTTTTAAGGGTATTCTAATATCAGTCAGAAGGATTCATTTCCGACTTTATAAATCATATATATTCTTTATCAGCATCAACAGCCGTGTCAAACTTTAATTTGTACAACAATTTACCATACAAAAAATACAATTGCTAATTTCTGTTCTTAAGGAAAAGGATTCGCCATTAAAAGTCTTAGAAAGCGATTGTATTATTTAAAAACCCACCATTTTAATATATTCAATTTATAATTAAATTGAAAATGGAGTTTCTCTAGTTTTTTCCTAAGTGTTACAGAGGGACTTTCAACATTTGTCTAGTACAATGTGCAGCATGAAGTTGTGCGGCACAAAACCGTAATCTATTTAATAAACCACGTGATCCACTCGGGGCGACAATGTCAGCACGATGAACCAACACCACCCTCTGCCCAACAAAGCCTTTCCAAACTCAAACTCCTCCTCAAACACACACACACTCTTCCCCACAAAACCCCACACTTTGCCCTCCTCCAGTAAACCAAATTATTCAGTGCCCTGTGAACGGTTGAATGCATCGGTATTCAGAAATGCCAAATGGAGGGACCACGACGAAATAACATCAGTTAGGCATCCGGACATCCATCTATCAAATATATTTGCCATTGGCCAACAGTTTCGTTTACAATTCGCCAGGGCACAAAATATTACAATGGTAAAGGTATCGAGATGGGAGGAATCGAACCAAGAGTTTATTTTGATAGACTTAAAATTAATTAAATTGTGATAGGATTATTTTAACAACTGGTTTCTAGTGATTACAAAACATTGATTGTCAAAAGAAATTAAATTAAAATTTAAATGGGACTTAAAAGTACTCCATAAATAAAATTGAACTGAATTTCTAACCAGAAATATTCTATTTAATTATTTTTGACACATTTTTAATTATTGAAAATCTGTATAAATTTCTTAAACCATTTCTCAATATTTTAAAATATAAATCCCATCCCTAGATCAAAAATACAAATATATAGTGTAAGGACTGATTATGACAATCACACTAACTTAATTATACGCATACGTAAGCACGCGGATAGTGGAGTAAATGGAAGGGGAAATACGTACATAAGTAGAGGAAGCTGGCACACAGGACATGCGTAGCCGCAGGACATGTGCAGCCTCCTCTGATGATGGGGCAAAGCCAGGCGGTTAACCACACAGAGGGGACCGGAGGTCGGAATAGAACCCATTTCGAGGCTAAATTGTGACATTATTTTAATGAAAATTGACGCTTGATTCGGAATGGAAGGGGGAATGGGGGTGAAAGCACTCCCGAAAACCCCATGATTGAGCCCATCAAAAAAGGGGTCCAACTTCTGCGGTCAACTGGGCGATACAATTGCGCTTTACGGGTGCCCGGAACAAGGCTTACAAAATAATAATAATGCAAACATCCAAATGGCGGAAGTGGAGAAGTCTGCCCCGATGTCGATGTTCAACCCTTTGGACGCAGCTGCTCCTATGGCATCCGAAATGTAAACAGCAGCGGCAGCAGCAGCAGCAGCAGCAACAGCACAAAGTGCCCTAGGTGCAAACACGTACTGTAATACAAATAAAGAAAACAATAATAGAAAATGGAGCCGAAGCCGGAGACATGAAAGGGCCAAAAGCCAGCGAAAAGCGCAAACATCTAACAGCGCTAAGGGCGAACAACTGATGTAGTTTTTGGTTGAAATCGAAATAGAAATGCCCTTTATTTACAGGGAATAAAATATGTTAAAATAAATCATTTTTAGTAGCAGAAAATGGGAGTAAAATTGAATACAAATAAACTAAAATAAACTAGAAATTAGTAGTTATATCTATATATTTATAGAGAAGCTTTAAGCATGAAATTATTCACTTTTCACACATCTAATTTACCTTTTTAACCTTCTAATATGCTACTAATTTTTTTTATTTTTTCTGACACACAATTCCATATTATAAAGGTTAACATTTATGCTTTGTTGGGCCAAACTTTAATTATTTAATGAGGAGTTTTGTCCTCATAAAAGTTTATGACTTTTTTATGACCTGCTTTTGTTTTTAATACAATAAAATATACATTTAATAGGATTTAATATTTTTGTTTTCGCTTATAAAAATTTTCTTTAATTTTCAAATAATTTAACAATTTTAACATATTTTTTTCGTGTAGTGTATTATTTTGGAGATGGCTACACTCTCTAGTAACGTCTTAGGGAAAAGTTTACTTTTCGTTTTTGGCTTTCAGGTTTGGCTTCCTTCACTCCCCCTCCTTCAGCAATGCCCATCACCATCACCATTGGCAGACCTCTCTCACGTTGCACACTTTATTGTGCTTTCCAATTGTTTTCCTTGTTATTCCTGCTGCTGATGCTGCTGCTCCTGCTGCTGCTCCTGCTCCTGCTGCTGCTCCTGCAATGGCAATTGCACTTTTCAATATTGATGATACGATGCCACAAAAGATATATACGTGTGTAACTATATTTAACGCTTCATTGATTAAGAGGCAATCGAAAAATGAATGCATCTGCTTAATCAAGATTTCAATGGAGTTGAAATAAATGCGAAATCGACAACAAAGGATATTGATGCCTGCATTTGAAATGCCAGCAAAAGGTTTAAGTTGAAAAACGAACACAAGCGAAATAAAGAAGTAGCAATGATTTTCAATAAATTATTATAAAAATCCCTGCTGCACTTACACTTTTAAATATATTTTAATTAAACTATAAATCGGGTTTTAAATATAACAATAAATAAAAAATGTTTTTATATCTTTGAAAAAGCTTCACTGAAGCTTAATCAACAAATTAGTTTCATAAATACATTAAATCTTAGAATTATCTCCGTTTTACTCATTAACTCATTAAAAAAAACCCCAGTGTTCCACTAAAAATGTCATTAAAATTCGGTTTAAACGACAACAAATAAAATCTTGACCCTAACTACAATTCGAGAAGCAGTCATAGGGCCTTAAGTGAAAACTTACGAGACAAAACCCCGACCTGCATCAACGTTCATGCTCCAGCGGCGACATTTAATTAAATGGGGGGGAAAAGCCATCAACGCATCAGCGGAGCTATCAGGGCCAAGAAGCGTATATATGAGTCGCCAGTCCGAGTACCGCCTTAGTCAGTCTCATCCGGAGATTCTCCAATGGCGCACCATGGCAACGAAACCACAATTGGCAGCTATCGGTATCCGTTCGAGGACCTGGCCGACGAACGGACTCGCACGTGGCCGTTGGTTCAATCGCCTTGGAATGTCGCCGCCATACTCGTCCTCTACCTGCTGATGGCTCGCCTTGGCCCCAAATGGGCTGCCAGGTGAGAGGTCAAACCAACCATCCATCCGTCAGACATTACAAAACGCCGCCCACACTCGCTGGACGACACCGTCCACAGGTACAAGCCGCTGCAGCTGCGAGCGCCATTGTTCTGCCACAGTTTGGCCATGGTCCTGCTCAATGCCCACATCTGGCTGGAGCTCCTCACGGCATCGCGGGCCCTCGACTATAGCTTCGCCTGTCAGCCATGTCGGGTGAGCTATAGCCCACATGAAATGCGTGTAAGTTGGTGGTGAACTGAAAAAATGAGGAAGAGGAGAAACATTTAAGGAAATTTTAGTAAACCGAAGCCTGAAATACCCTTGCAGAGGAGTAATTTCTTTATAGGATAAAACAGATAAGCATTCGGTTGGATTTAACACTATTTTGAGATAATTTAGAATCAGCAGATGCTGATTAAGAAGGTTATCAGACGTCCATAGCCATTCCTCATCCAAGTTTAGTTTTTATATTAAAAAATATCCTGTTTCAAGGCCTGAGTTTCCAGCTAATCAATAATGCAAGTCAATCTAGGATCAATCATGCTCTCTGCAAGGGTATTGGCTGAAAAAAACAGAGAACTATTCATGGCCCGCAGGCCGGCTGACAGAATCAAATTGAGAGGGTTGTATCCCCCTTTGTAAAACAGATTGCCGCGGCCCTTTGGTGGTTCTACATCTCGAAAATACTCGAATTCGCCGACACGGCCTTCTTCATTTTGCGGCACAAGTGGAGGCAACTGAGCTTCCTGCATGTGTACCATCATAGTTCCATGTTCATCATGTGCTGGATTGCCGTCAAGTGGCTGCCGTCGGGCTCGTGTGAGTCTCTCTTCACCTTTAAAGAGTTCCACTTCCTTTAAATATCTTTATTCCCTCACAGCGTATGTGGTAGGCACAATAAACTCCTTCGTTCACATCATTATGTACAGCTATTATGCGTTGAGTGCGCTGGGCCCTCGCTTCCAGAAGTTCCTGTGGTGGAAACGCTACTTGACTGGTATCCAACTTATACAGTTCGCCATTGGCCTGCTGTGGTCAGGACAGGCTCTTTTGCGGGGCTGCGAATACGGCACTGGTCTTCTCTTGTTGGATTTCGTCTATTTGGTGCCCCTCGTCGTCTTATTTGGAAAGTTCTATCGTAAGAATTATGTGAAATCAGCCGAAAGCAAGAAAGTTAAATAAAAAACAATAAAAATGATATATAAACACGATTCATTTATAACTTCAATGTTACACTTTCTGTGGTAATGGCATTGTATATAAAGGTATTATCAATGGGCTTGTATTGTTTGGTAATCACCTTGATCACCTCCTGGGCAGCGCAGCCACCTGGAAAGGATTGAAGCAAAATTAACTACGAACCAAATGTAAATTCCGCCAATATTACCTATAAAGGCGGACACTGCATGCAACTCGGCACCGCCATAGCGACAGATCTCGTGTAGGACATCGTCGCTGATGGTCGCATGCATGCCCAGGTCGCCCAGCATCTTGGCGGCGATGCTCTTCAGACGCCCAATGTCCTGCTCCACGGTGCACTCGCCAGGAATGTTACCGCACTCGCTGAGAAAACGCTCATATGCGCGTAGAGCAAAGTTGTAGGCCGTAAGGTTGCCCTGCAGCTCGTTGTCTTCAACTAGAGAGAAAGGGAAATCAGTACAAGGTTCTCCGACATTAAAAGACCCTCACCCAGTGGCAGCAGGCGACAGCTCTTCTCGTACTCCTCGGCAATGCGGGTGCCTCGTATGACTGCCAAACCGGCAGCCTCACGGCAAAGCAGACGCACACTACGCTCATCAATGCTATCGGCGGGCAAGGAGAGCTGCTTGAGGTAGTCCTGGCACTTGTGGTACACCTGATCGGCATCCTGCAGCGCCTGCTGGCGGTAAATGTGTTGCAGGGCAATGTAAGAGTCCGTGTTGGCGGTCATATCGGGAAGAACGCCAGGCAGAGGCAGATATCCCTGGTTTTCGTGCACCACAAAGTGCTTCAGGGCCTTGGCCATGATCCAGAAGGTGTTGCTCTGAGTGGGAAACCGAATTAGTAAGATTTATGCATAAAAATGGGGTGTAACTAAAGACAACCTTCTTGTTAAGCTGCTCACAGGCATCGTCCTCGAAAATGGCTTTAAGCCCTGTGGGAATCTGTCCTGCTCCGAAAGCCGTATTCACCGCCTTGATGGCCTCTTCATAGTTCTCTTCATCCGCCTTCATCTCCCCCCTGATGGAGTCGCGCAGCTGGTTCTTTTCCTTGTAAGTGCGCGGCGTTTGAATCCCATTCGTTTGCTGCTTTTGCCAGGCCGTGAGGTACTTGTGCAGCACCAGAAGCCAGGGCACCTTGCCAGTCACCTCTGTGCCATCGAGATGCTCTCGCAGAGCATCGAATGGATGCTCCAGTCGCAGATCAAACTGTCTGTTATCCGGATGCGCCTCCACGATACAATGTTCACGTATCTGCAGGCGTATGGTGCCCAGCATGCCCAGTGAGCGGCAGTAGAGAAGCGGAACATTGGCCTCCCACAAACGGTCGGCCAGGAGGAGCAAAGTCTGCTCATTTAAATTGGAGGCAATGACCAAATCGAAGCTGTCAAAGAAGTTGGGACGATTGGCCAAGATAAAGTCGGGACTCTCTTCCACATAGTCGCCGTTCACGTCGGGATTAAGCTCCTGGAGGAGCTGCATACAGGCCAGAGCCTTGGATTTGCCCAAATAGCTTTGATCCAGGAAAAAACTACAGAAAAGCAAAGCGTTACATGTGTGTTTTCGGTGTTTTTATGGAGATTACCCACTTGTTGCCCAGGTCCTCCTCCTTGACGGTGCTACCGTCGGCCACCGTGAAGCCACCAATTCCGGGAAGTACCAATCCTTTGGCTGTTTCACAGCCCACGGCCGTGACATTCACCAAGCAAACGGTGGCCGCCTCCAGAAGCGTCTGTCCATGTTCGCCCCACAGCCTAAATGCCACACATTAATGAAATGTCACTTTCTTTAGCCGAAAGCACAACATTACCTGATTTGCCGGTCGTATTTCTTGCTCTTGTCCGAAAGCTCCGGTGATTTCGGCGCAGGCGAAGACATTTTGCACGGATTTAATCGCGAAAATTAAGCCGGTTGCAAATAAATCACAGATCCAGTGTTGTATAGCGCTGACGGGTCTCTGTCCCGATATTTTATTGTGGAAAACACGATGAAAATTTAAACTCTTGCTTATTCAGAACATTTATTGACTATTACGTATTACATTCCATTTAATTTAATTTCAGATTGCAACTACAGCTACATACAGGAAATCAGTCTTTACAAACAAATTGTATAAACAGTTGATAAATAATAAAAATATTGCTACAATATTCTGAGCAAACGAAAAATGTGTCGGGTTGTGTGGTTGATAATATTATTCCAGAGCTATTGATTGGGTTACAAATCATTCCTAGGTTTTGTTTTGATTTTCATTTGTAGTTTAGTAATACCGCGAAGGTGATTGTTCGCTGGGTGTGTGTGGCGCGCTTGCCAACACTGCCCGGCGGTAGAACAGCTGTTGGCGTGTAATTTCACAACAACACGTCCGTCGCTGCATATTTTGCTAGTTAATTGTAAAAAATAAATAAACTCTTAAATACAAATCAGGATTATCACGGACAGGATGCCGGCCAAGAAGAGAACTGCCAATGCCAATGGCGCGTCCAGCAGCAAGCGGGATAGCGATGCCCCAATGAGTCCAGCCGTCAATGATCCAGAGTACCAACGGAAAAGACAGAAAAACAATGAGGTATTTATGTTATTTTGGTTGCCAGAGCACAGAACAGAAGAGAGAGATATAGAGAAAAAGATGAAGAAATATGTTTCAACATGTTGCGGGGCCCCCAGAAGTGCCCCAAAAATAGCCACACACAATATTGATTTATTATTAATTTCTCAACAGGCCGTGCAACGCACACGCGAGAAGACAAAGAAATCGGCCGAGGAGCGAAAGAAGCGCATAGACGACCTGCGCCGCGAAAACGACACCCTGAAGGTTCAAATCGAGCAGGGCGAGAAACATATATCGACACTCCGGGACCTGATTATCCAAGGCGAGAAGACGGAGGACGGCCACCGCATAATACAGGAGATACTCGCCGGACCGGATCCCGATGACAATGACTAATGAGGAGCTGCTCTTGATCTACTTAATACTATTCACCTGTTTCTAAGTCGGTTCTGCTGGTGATTCCATTCATAATTCTACTAAAATGTATTTTCTAAGCGAAATCCCTGGGAATTATGCGAATATGTTTAGTCTTAACCCTGGTAAAGGGTCTAGTAATAAGTTTAATAATACGTTTCTGATAGCACCATAACAACAAATAATGTTAATAAATGTATGTGGGTCATCTACATGAATGTAAACTCTTTTGTTTTATTATTTACTACGTCAGCGTAATTTAAAGACCTAGATTACCAGCGAATTACCTATAGTAATTCCTTTTTTAGGTAATTTTAAACCTTATAAATCACATTTTGCCAAAGAATATGAAACTAAATATTTATAAAACAAAATGTAGCTCCCTTTATCTTACAACTCATTGTTTTATACATATAAGAATTATTTTTAAAGTCTTATCGTTTTTATCGTCCCCTAGAAAATACCCACAAACTCCACCCTACATTTTCATACTTCTAATCAGAGTTTCTTGCCTCCTAAGACCCAATGTTTACTCTATATTTTAACGGATTTACAAGTGGAATTTTCCAAAATACTTGCCATCGTAGACATCCAGTTTCTCCATGTGCAGGCTGAAGACCTCGTCCATTTTGCGAGCAATTAAACTAGGAAATTAGTGATACGCGAGAAGTAGAATCCCGTAGCGCCGCCTCCTCTTTGTTACGGGTTTCCCGTTAAGTCTTCCTCTCTTTGTTGTGGTCACTGCTTCCGTCGCTCTGCCTCTTCCTCTTCTGCCACATTGATTTATTGCAATTTTCGCACTATCATTCGGGTGCACACCATTCAGCGGCACTTTAATTTCGCTTTCGTGTCCAATGGGAGTTTTGATTGTCAGTCTGTCTGGCTGTCTTTTTTTTCGCGTTCAATAAATTGCCGTCTTCCGCTAATTAACACCCCCGCGCACCGCTGCTATTCCAATTGCACGATTTTGACTCTGATTGTTCTCCGATCTGATTTCAAATTTAATGTTGAGAATGTAACCCGAAAATGCGGTCAGTTTTTGGAGCGCTGCCTTGTTGTTTTTGGCTGGCCGACGGTTAAACGCTTACTTCCTTATTTTTTATTTATAATTTTTGTTACGGAACTTATTTTTGTTTTAGTGTCTCTCTCTCTCTCTCGCGCGCGCTCTTTCGCTGTAAGGCCACGGGGCCAGTGTTGGAAGGCGTTGGTGCCGCATACAGCTGATGTCAGGAAACAGTATGACCAAATAACACACTTATTTGGGCGGTCGGAAACTTTGAATTAAAAATATTTCACAAAATGTTGAGGGGAAAATAAAAAAATCGTTGAATTTGTTGCCGTTTTGCTTTGTATATTACTTCATTTCATAGTACACTTCCTCTGGTAAATCATTCATTCTATTATTTCCTAAATGATGCCACAAAATTTCGCCAAACAATAAAAATAATGCTGTTGCCCTTAATAAACTTGATTCGCTCGACAGAAGAGGACGCCGCGAAGACGACGCCGCCAAAACGCCAGCTGGCTGAGGATGGAAGGATTGCCAAAACACAGGCAATCCTCCTGCAGGCGTTCAACTATGAACTACCGGAGCCCCTCACAGACATTGAACTCCAGCCTCACCCAGGGAGCGGACGTTGCTAGTCCCCCATCTCAATACATAGCACGGAAGATCAAGGGTTTTATCCACTGCCTAATTGGTAAAAGAATTAAGAAAATGAGAAGATCAAGCCTGGAGGAGGGATACAATGGGACCCTGGACGATTTTAGTGTGAGGAAGCTCATCAGGCTCTACTACAAGCACGAAAACCTCTACAATCCGTTTCACTCCTACTATGGCAACAAGCAATTTGAAGAGGATTGCTACAATGACATGGCTAGATCTTTTCCCGGCAAAACGGGCTACGAGCTAAGATCCTGCATCGAGGATCTGCGCCAACAGTTCGAGCAGGAGTTCAGGATCATTGAGACCGCCCGCCGGGGCAAAGGGGAGGTACCTGCACCCACGATTCGCTACTTCAACGAGTTCCTCTTTCTGGTGCCATATCTATGCACGGTTTACAATAATTACCCTGCCGAGAAGGGTACCAGTTCGCAGAACCCACAGTATAATAGAACACCACCTCATCCTCCTCCTCCTCCTACTGATTTGCCGGGCAATAAGATGCTGAACAATTTTACGGGCTTCCCCCTGTCCGCTTTTCCCGGCATCTTGTGCTGCTCCCCCAAGGAAATGAAAAAGCGCGCCTTCAAGAAGGATAGTAAAAAACCGTCTAAGAAGGTCAGGGATCAGGAGAAGTACCCGCAAGACGCCACCTTCACGGCCCCGACGGATCAATATTCCACTGAAACTGGCTTTTGCACTTGCTCCAGGGTTTCACTCACATCCTCCCACTACGGAGACGAGAAAGATATAAAAACCATCGATTTGACCTGCCCCTGGCGAGTGGAGAACTCACCCTATGCTTCAGAGAGTCAGCTCTTAAATTTGGAATATGCCAAGCCCGCTTCAACTTCAAAGCCACAGGAAAGTTCGAAACCCGTTGCCGAACCGATTGCACCCCCGCCTGTGGTGCCACAAACTTCCATGAAATCCAATAGCGCGCATCCTTCGGTAACATTTCAAATGGCGAATAGTTGCCCGGTTTCCCATTATCTCAATGAGCGGGAAAATGCGTTCAAACAACAGGAATCCATTGCCGAATCCTTTGCTTCTCAGGAGCAAGAACAATTCATGATTGCCCATCCTCCAAACTCTGCCATTGGCGGAAAAGAAAAACCCATTATTAAATCGTGTTTCAAGGCTCCTTTGGGATGTCAAGCGGAGCGCAAAGAAGCTGTTGCAGAAGATAAAAGAGATAATCCCTCAGTGGCAAAGTATCAACATTTCAAGCAAGTGCAAATGCTCTGCGATATGATCCGCACAGAGCTAACCGCCACTCCAGATTTTATATACTTCGATGCCAAGTGGCGGATCATCGAAATCCTAAGGGAGGTGCACAAGAGGCAGTTGGTTCACATGAAGGCCGGACCGCAGAGGAATGCAGTGATGCAGCAGCTCAATCAGCTTAAGATGCAGCATCATCCATATGTACCGCCCAAGAATTCACCCTCTCCCCCGGTGAAGCCAGGACATGCGAAGATTTCTGACCACATAAAGGGCAGTAACTGTCCCTATTGCCCCTGCCAAAACAAATGAGTTAATCGCACACTCTTTATCTCACTCTGTGTGGAACTGGAATCCGTATCAGCAACGACATTGACCCACTTGGGGAGGCAGATAAGCCAGCGCGAGCCACAGACTGCTTTACTTTCTCCACAAACAGTTCCAGTTTAGAGCAGCGTGGAGATGGAGGCATTGTTCGGCAGCTCCAAGTTGATTAAACATTGGCCCAGCTGCCTCATTGGCTTGATCCTGTTGGGCATTCTCAAATATGTGCTGGCCAGGCGTAAGGGAAGCCCCCAGAAATACACTTTAGACAACGAGGAGCTTGTAGAGGGTATGAGTCCACCAACTATTCGGAATTTGAAGTAATAAAAATTGGCTTTACTGTGTTTTTCAAACTATTCAATAAAATGTAATGCAAATGCAAATTTGAAATAATTTATTTTTAATATTCTAACCCATTTTCAATCATTTTTAGTTGAAGATTCTGAGGACTGCGATGAACTACAGCCTGCTCTCGAGGAGAAACCTCACGTTCCCTTCGTTCCCGGCCAAGATCTCAATCCGAATGGAGCTGAAATCTTCTACAATCTCATCCGCGGTCGTCGCAGCATTCGCTCTTTTAGCAGCCAACGAAAACCAGACCTGAGCATCATAGAGGACTGCATTCGGGCAGCGGGAACAGCGCCCAGTGGTGCTCACACAGAGCCTTGGACTTTCTGCGTAGTGGAGAGCCAAGAGCTCAAGCAATCCATTCGAGAGATCGTAGAGCAGGAGGAGCTGATCAACTATAGCCAGCGAATGCACCCGCAATGGGTCACGGATCTGCGGCCGCTGCAAACCAATCATGTGAAGGAATACCTTACAGATGCCCCCTATCTCATACTGATCTTCAAGCAGACGTACGGCTTAATGGAGGATGGACGCAGAAAGAGGCACTATTACAATGAGATATCCACCTCGATTGCAGCGGGCATCCTTTTGTGCGCCTTACAGGCAGCAGGACTGTCGTCTTTGGTCACAACTCCTTTGAATTGCGGTCCCGCACTAAGATCGTTGCTAAATCGTCCTGTAAACGAAAAACTGCTAATCCTACTGCCCGTGGGCTATGCGTCAAAGGGCTGCCAAGTCCCAGATTTGGAGCGAAAGCATTTAAATGAGATTTTAGTCAAGTTCTAAGACTTTAAAAAATAAAATCCTTATATTTTATGGTTTAAAAATTGCCGCCCAACTATGTGTCATTTACCAACACTTAACAATCTGTATTCATGAATGCGTAGTGTGACCAGCTTCGTTAGACATTAAAAACTGAAAAGCTGGCGAGCACTCTAACATCTGATTTTACTCTTTGTTGTTTATTTGTGGATTGTGCATAAAGAACGGCCAAGGGCGAAGCATACAAGCTAAGAGAGCCAGAACGGCGGCCACAAAAAGATGACGGCTCGTAACCCACAGACCCTGATGGCGCTACCCAGCGAGGAGCACTTTGACTTTCTCTTCAAGATCGTCCTGATTGGCGACTGCGGGACGGGGAAGACCTGCATCGTGGACAGATTCAAGACGGGCAACTACATCGAGCGCCATGGGAACACCATTGGAGTGGACTTCTCCATGAAGACCATTGCTGTGGAGGGCAAACAAACCAAGGTTTGCTTCCAAAACTCTTCTCGTTAATGATTCATCTCTTCATTTCTTTGCCTTTTCTCTAGCTGCAAATTTGGGACACTGCTGGCCAGGAAAGATTTCGCACCATTACGCAGAGCTACTATCGGTCGGCCAACGGGGTCTTAATTGGTAAGTCGCTTGCGTATCTTTGGCGGGGCATACGCCCATCCATTTGTCACGGTCAATGCCTAGCGGGGCAGCGCTATCAGCAGCGGCTCCTGGTGGGTCTTCATGCTTTAAAGTGATTAGCGCCTGGCACTGATTTTAATAGCCTCCTTATCAGTGGAGAGTGTTTACTGTTTATACTGATACTACCCATCGTTCGTTCTTGCAGTTTATGACATCACAAAGCGGTCTTCCTTCTCCAACCTGCAAAAATGGATCGAGGAGGTGCGCAGGTACACGGCATCCAATGTGCTGATCATTTTGGTGGGCAACAAGTGCGATTTGGAGGAGCAGCGCGAGGTGGACTTTGAGGAGGCGCGTCAAATGTGTCAATATATACCTGAGATCCTGTTCGTGATGGAAACTTCTGCCAAGGAGAACATGAACGTGGAGGATGCTTTCCGCTGCTTGGCCACGGAACTTAAAGTTTGTCTAATTAACAGATTTCTTCAAACCGAAGCTAATCGTTTTCCTATTTCCTTAACAGCGCCAACATGATGCCAACAATGTGGAGGAGGTGCCCGAGAACACAATTACACTGGGCCAGGGGAAGCCCCTGAAGAGCTGCAGCAGCTCCTGCAATCTCACCTAGACTTCCTTACCCTTATTTTGCTTTTATTTTTCGTTGTGATCAAATTGTTCTTGTGGCTATATATATTTTTTTAGTATGCTAACGTTTTTACAACTAATCCTAGACCGTTCAAGGCGTAGATGCCTTTAATTTATACACTAACTTTTACACAACCATATGTATTTATTTTAGGCGATAGAAGAGTACAAAAAACAATCTCACACATCAGCGAATCATCGAGCCAACCGTGTCAATTACCAGGCAATGCTCACCAGAGAAGAGAAGCGAATAATACGTCCAACTGCTGTATTTATATATATTTCAAATAATGATGGTACGCGAAATAAAAACGTTTATTTTATAATTTTTATTGGAAGTATCGTTAGTTAATAGTTAATTAATTAATTGGCTTAGCTCCTAGACATTATCCATATACACGTACAATTTTCGTATCATTATCTCATTGAGGGGATCGTCGTCGTTATTATTTTACACTAAATAAAATTGGCTTGGCAACAACTCTTCATCAAAACAATTTGGAAACGTTCTTAAAAATTTCTTTATATCAAAATTGGTTTACTTTCCTAGAACAGGCTTAGCTATGGTTGGTAATTGATTAGCTACTAATCTGGGGCGTGTCGTGTCATTTGTTTTTGATGCGCTGCACGATCCACTCCAGTCCCTGGTACAGGCCCTCGCCCGTTAGCGCGCAGCATGCCTGTATGTGCCACTGGTGCTTCTTGATTGAAGTGAGGTCCAGTTGTCGCGATATTTCCGCCGCCGACATTGATCCCTTGAGGTCCTGCTTGTTTGCATACACCAGGAGGCTGGCCTTGCTCAAATCCTCGTGCTGCAGCATTCGGTAAAGCTCCTCTCGCGTCACCGCCAGCCTTTCCCTGTCCGTCGAGTCTATGACCATGATCACCAGCTCTGTGTTCGTATAATAAGTGCTCCAGGCGGCGCGAAGACTTTGCTGGCCGCCGAGATCCCACACCAGGAAGTGTATATTCCGCCAGACGACTTCCTCGACATTGGAGCCGATCGTGGGGCTTGTGTGGACCACTTCATTCATGAGAAACTGATATAGGATTGTCGTTTTGCCTGCATTGTCCAGTCCCACCATGACGAGCTTGTGCTCCTCGTTTCCAAACATTCGCCACAGTCGGGACAAGAGCAGGCCCATCTTTTCGCCGAAATGTTTTCAATTTTCTATTAAATTTTGGCGCTGCAGCTGATGACGGGCTCCTCTTTTGTTGTTATTGTTGTTGTTGTTAATCTTGTTTTCGTTTTCACTGATTTGATTGCGAGGCGATTGCCTCACACACACGCACACACGGGCAGGTTATCGGCTGGGCTGTGCTTGTATGCGTGCGAGGTGCGTACGCTGGTGTGTGTGTGGGAGTGAGTGAACGTGCGATTTTGTTGTTTTATTTTTTTTGTCGCTTCTACAGGGGGAAGGCCAAACTGTAAATTATTCACCGTGCCTGAACAATTTGGAACATATGCACTCTCCTCGCACTCACACACACACTTGTTACAGTTACTGCTTGAGGTTGCTGTTGTTGTGATTGTGGGAATGGAACTTCCTGGTGGCTTTTTCCTAGGGCTATTTGGGTAATAGGGTCGTCCCAACGACTGGAGCGGCTTCGTTTATGCGTCGCAGTGGACAAATAGCTGCCGTTATTGTTAATTTAATTAACACTGTTTAACTAAAAAAGTAAACAGTAAAAGTGATTAACATCACTAAATCGATAGGCCGATAAGTTGGTGGTATCGATAATGTCGGGGCAGTGCTGGAAAATGTTCCGAAACCAGGGATAGTATATTTTTTAGTGGACTTTTGTATATTTTAATAGAAGCCGAAAGTAAATAATATATTAGATTAATTAGAGCTAGAATTCAATAATATCCCATGAAAAATTCAAACGTTTCTTAAATTTGTTTTATATAGTTGCGCCAAACTGTATTTTCAACCACGGTAACACTGGTTGCATTTGAAATTAGAGCTCCAAAAACATCGATGTTAGCCCAATCGATAGTTTTGATATTTTGCGGTATAACAATCAATACTATTTAAACATAAGAGGCATTCATGCAAAAACAAAATAATAGGTGATTTCTATAGAAAAATTATTCCTAATAATAATGCAATATTGATAATTTTCTTTAATTTGAATTATTAACAATTAGAAACATAATTTGTTTACTCTGTTTAAATTTAAGTGAGATCTTATTTTTATATACTTGAACACATCTCTTTTGATTGGAACCAGTTTTTGCTATCGTGATAGTCGGTCGCTGGCCGCCCACCATCGATACTATCGATAGCACCATCGATTGTTTTGCAGCTCTATTTGAAATACCGACATCTGCCTGCCAGACGCAGTAGGCGCATTTTGTTTCCTTTCATTAAATTATAGTTAAATTAAACAAACAGTTGTGATTAGAATGTACAACGACGAAGCGAGAACGCCCCAGGCCCTCAAGAGTAGATATTTTACCAATCTGAGCGGCCTGAAGGGCCGGGCGCGCAGGAACAGCTACACAAAAGGGCACACTTCAACGGCGTCGGCGACAACGCCAAAGAATGGCGGCAAGGAAAATGGAAAATATAGCCCCCAGATGTCGGCTGGTGTGTGCACTCCGCCGCCAAAGCGGCTCCAAAGGGTGCGGAATCCCTTCGAGGTGGCCATGGCGGATCGCTTGCACCTGCCATTGATAGCCAGGTGAGTTTTTGAGAAGGTTGTTTGCCCTTTTATCCTGCATTTGGTTTGCTTGCAGTCCCTCGCTTTTCCGATCGCGAACTCCACAACTCTGCTCCACCCAGTTCGAGTGGAACATTGATGAGGTGTCGCAACTGAAGCCCGCGGACGTGGAGCCCCACGAGACGCAGTTCCACGACTCGCCCGATCCAGAGGTGGAGTCCAAGGCCCAGCTAGCAATAAGCGCTTTTTTCAAGGAATCTCACAATGTGCCAAGTCCCGTGGACTGTCCTCTTCGCAAGCATCGCATTATTCTCGAGGATAACACACCCATATCCAACAAATCAAAGCGGCAGCGCGACTGCGAGGTACAAACGGAACTGACTCTTCCGCCGATTCTACCCAAGGCTCTCGAGGACGCGCTGCGCCCTTACTTGCAGCCCCACCTGGCAGGTCGCTTGTCGGAAAGGAGCAAATCAAGCGGTGGCCACGACATCTTCAACAGTTCGATGCGAAGGAAGCTCTTTGATCTGCACAATGTCATTGTTTTGGAAGACCAACAAGATGCTGCCGAACACTCTTCCCCAATGGCGGGCTCCAGTCCGCAGGCCAAGCAAACCCTATTTGCGGGTCGACTGTCTGATTCGGCTTGCGGCGAAAATAGCTTCGGCAGCCTTTCGCCCATCAGGAACCTCTGTGGCCTGCCACCAGGCACACCAGACGATGGCAACTGCTCAGGGAAGAGGAAGCTACTTATGCAGGAGCTAGAACTGCCCTCGCCAATAGCGCATTCCGAGCATCTAAGCAGGCGATCAGCGTACTCCAAGGTGGAGGTAAGCGTGACAGAGCAGCACGAAACTCTATCGGAGCGAACTGCTTTGAAATTCACGCCCGACAGGAGTTCCTCGCCGATGGGCGGAGAACTGGAGCATTCGGATTGCAGCATCAATCAGAGGGTTAGCCGTTTGAGGGTGAACAGCACGCGTCAGCAAGTGCAAATCGAGGTTGTCGACAAGCCGTTGTTCGAGGAGACCGAAGAGGAGGACGATGACGAGGAAGAGGAGCCAGACACAGAGGAAGATGATGAGGGCGACGAAGCTGAGGCCATGCAGTTATCCACTCTCAGCTTCAATTGCAGCTCCTCCAACTCGGACACTCCTCGGGGACACCGAAGACGTCGTTCTGCTCAACGCAAGAATCTCTCGCAATCTTTTAGTGCGAATTTAGAGGAGGAAGAGGATCGGAACCACAATCCTGATATAGGTATGCAGCAAGTAGAGCCACCTCTAGTAGTGGCCCCGCAGCAGGGGCCCCGAGTGCCGCTTTACCGGGTAGACAGTGGCTTTAACGAGACGAGCAGCACCTCGACCTTTGCGTGCTCTCAGGACATGCCTCTGGATGTATCAATGGCCTGCTGCTCCACTCCTTCAACCCGATCCTGACCCCGGCAATTCTCGTTTATAGTTCGTATGTCGTTCTAGGCTATTTAAATGCAATAAGTCATATATCTCCACGCTAATGAGAGGAAGACTAGATCTAACTGCAATGTAAACCCACCGATTATTTTATATTTTTATTCGCAATTTTCATGTGTGTGTTCTTAGTTAATTATTTGCCAAACTAGTTGTGTAATTTTCATTCATTTTAATTGTCTGATTTTAGAGTCAGAAACAAGTTTAGTTTCGATGCCATATTTAGTTTGAAATAAAAATTTATAATTAATGATAAGGTAAATTATTAGTGTTTAAATTTAGCTATATTTGCCTCAGATATTTTGGCATCACTGGTTGAGAGAGCGGGGATTTGAATTCTCTTGATCGTTGCTCTTAACTTGCTCTCTTTTCTGTGAACAAGAGTCTTTGTCACAAAATTTACAATGACCCCTTATATTATTTGTTTTTAAAACTTGACCCCACTTTTTTATTACCTTTTATACAATTCAAACTGTTGGCTAGTTGTTTAGCTATGTTTATCCTTGTGGATTGTGACCTTTGTGGAACCTAAGTGAAACGCGCTTAAGATCAGAAAATTTCAGTTTACAAATTTCACTCGACGAGGGCGGTTGTGTCGCGGACAAAAAAGAAATTAAAAATTCTTTTCTTGAAGTTTTTCTTTGTAAAAACTAAACAGGGATTAAAAAAGTCCTTCCGAGGATTTCCCGCTGTTTTCAATTCTTCCCGCATTTGGCTTTAAAAAAGGCAACTTGTCAGGAATCAGGCTAAATTGGCAGTACTGGTGAGCAGCGCGAAGAAAACATAAACAGAAATTGTTTTTAGTTTAAAAGAATCGGGTTTTGTGTAAAAAGATCAACTAAAATGTAAATTGTTTGTTGTGATAAATGCGAATTGGTGCGATCGTAATGTTTTAATCAATGTTGTTTGCAATTTGCCGATGAATTTGTATGTATTTCAAAGGAAAATAAAAACGTGCTCGTCCGGGAACAACAACTTGTTGAACAATTCAGTTATTCTGCACTAGCAGAGTTATTTTATTAAACAAAAACATTTCGATGCGATCGGCAAAGAATTTTGCACTAATTTTCACCTGAGTGTGTGCGCGTGCGTGTGTGTGTGTGAGTTTTGTTAAAAATAGCAAAAGAGAAGAGAAAAAAAGCAGATCGCGTTTTTCGGGCCATAAAAAAAGGCCGAAAGAAAGTGCGGAGCGAGAGATAAATAAAAATATTTGTTTGTTTTGTGGGCCAGCAAAATAAATTAGAACAACGCTCGTAAATAAATTGGGGCGCCGGCAGAAGCCCAATAGAAAAACGTAAACGTTCCGTTTGATGGAAAATTAAAAACGAAAGAAAAATAAGAAAATTAAACAAAACAGAAGAAACAAAAAAGTGGCCAAAGAGCAACAAAAAGAATTCCTGTTGCAACGAAAACCAGTTCCTTGCCACGCCGCCGCGTCTTCCCCTCCCGCTGCTCCTTGATCGCTGCCGCCGCAGTCTGCCTGCATCGCTGCATCCGTTTCGAGCGAAAGTTGTCCACTGTGCGAAATGTGGGCAAACAACTTGGCCAGCTGTTTGCGCCAAAGCGGAATCTAAAGAGGAGACGGCGAAGGAGGAGGAGGTGGAGGAGGAGCAGCGGCACGAGATGGAGAGAAAAATCTAACCAATTAATTGTGCCGTGAAAGTGTGTGTGTGTGTCTATAATAAATACAATTTTTTACAATTTGCAGATTGTGCTTTTTGCGTCAACTGAACTGAAAGCAAGTAGTGAAAAATAAAAGAAAAATAAATTTAAAAAAGTATATAACAAACGCACCAAACGAGACCTACAAAAGCGGAAAGTCTCGCCTTGCAATTGGACTTGAATGGCCTGACGGCCGCTTTTTGCACACTTTTGGAGGTAAGCCTGTTTTAGACTATTTTTAAACGAGGGCCAATTGACGGCTTAAAACAGTCATTTGGAAATTGCAGGCAAAAAACTTGTTATCCTAAAGCAATAATGGTGATAAAAAGTAAATAAGCTTTTTGAATTCCATTGAATTTTCTCCAATTAATAGTTAAAAAAAGTGATAATTTCAGGTGTTAATTGAAGACAATTATTTTCTTTATTTATTATAATATTTTCCATAATCTTAAGGTCTAAAATTATTAATTATCTTTGCAAAATGTGTTTCTGTTATAATTAAAAGATTTGAAGAGACTTGTAATATCCCTTCCCAGACTCTTTCAATTGAATTTTCTCCAATTAATAGTTAAAGTGATTATTTTAGGGGTTTTATTGAAAAGATAATTATTTTCTTTATTTATTATAATATTTTTCATAATCTTAAGGTCTAAAATGAATAATCTTCTTTGAAAAATGTTTCCTTTTATAATTAAAAAAAAAATAGTTAACAAAGTGATTATTTCAGGTGTTACTTGAGGAGATACATTTTTTCTTTATATTTCTTTTAATATTTTTCTTAATGTCAAGGTATAATATTATTAATCTTAGCAAAATGTGTTTCTATTATAATTACAAGATTTGCTTTGCAATATCCCTTCCCAGACTCTTTTCGCTTTATTGTTGCGCAAGCCATAAATGGTAAAGATATTGTATCTGCTAGATACACATGTGTGTAAGTGCTTTTTCTGCACTAGTTAGAAACGGAATAGGGGCAATCACGGGTGTAAACAACAGTTAAATGTTGTTAAACTCGTATCCAGCTGACGGCTTTCGTCAGCGAGTTCTTTTGCCTCTTATCGCCCGCAACCCTCTGTTTTTATCTCTCTTTATATATTTTTTCATACCTTATTTCTCGCTTTTGTTATGCGGCCGGTTTTGCGGCTTTTGTATAACTTCCGCTATTGTTATTATTTTTAAGCTGTTCGTAGGAAGAAGTGTAATTAAACAGTGGCACAAACTCCATATGTAACTTTGTGTGTACATGTAGCCCTGCAGCGACAGCAACTGCAACAACTGCAGTAG
The DNA here is from genome assembly GCA_008042515.1 of Drosophila truncata. Taxonomy (NCBI): domain Eukaryota; kingdom Metazoa; phylum Arthropoda; class Insecta; order Diptera; family Drosophilidae; genus Drosophila; species Drosophila truncata. The sequence goes on along the minus strand of VNJQ01005323.1, from coordinate 83,885 downwards.
CAGCAGCAGCAGCAGCCGCTGTCCCGTCGTCGCATGGGAATTGCCACCTCGAAAACCGGTTACAAATCATTAAACTAAAAAATTCTAAAACGAAACACCCGGTGCCCCGGCATCTCTATTGCTATCTCCCTTTGGCTTCCCCCTCCTGCATGGCTCAGTGCACAGAGGCGCTTGCAAGTGCAACTGCAACTTGTTGCTGCAACTGTTGCTGCTGTGATGCTGATGTTGCTGCTGCAGCTGCAGCTGCACTTTCATTAAAAGTGGTTGGAATAGTCCGATTTTAATTGAATTCTAAATCGAAAGAAAGTGCTTAGAAAACAGGTATAGCCAAGGATTGAAAGTTAAAAGAAATCGATACGCTATAGTTTTGGATTTTACAAGGGGAGCAAATATCATATCTTAACATAAAAGATTTTTCTTTAAAAATATGAAGCATTTTACTATACTTTTTTATAGATTTAATATTATTATCCTTCATAATATATTTTTTTATATTTATAACAACAATACTTATGATATATCCTATTTTATACAACCTTTTTTTTGTCACAAAATTTTTACCATCGTTTATATGATCAATTTATAAATGTAAAGAATTTTATAGTTTTATTTTGATGCAATTTTAATTACTTAATTTAGCATTTCATTTTCATAACTAAAAATGATTTAAAAATTGTTTAATTAAAGGAAATATGTTGACTAACCGTTATTTATTTTATTTATTACTTAACAATTAAATGAATCATGCCGGCAAGTTTTTATCTCAAAAGAATTTTCACCCTTTGAACTAATAAGTCGTGATTCACATTTTATGTTTAATTATAAAGCCACAATATCTCTAAATATAAAATCGGATTCTTATATTATTAATTAAAAGAGTGACTACTTCTTTGTGATAAAATCAAAGCCCGTTTTATCATTAATTTTGTAGAGCATCTTGACTTCAACATTTAGCATTTGGTTTAACATTCCCGTAATTCCTGTTTAGCTGGCAAAAAGACAAAAAATCGAAACCAATTTGTCTAATATTCAAAATCGAAAGAGAGGTGAGGAGAAAAACTCGTTTATCGGCATCCTTGTGACACACTGACATCTTTTGCTAATCTCGGGTTTGAGTTCGTTCGAGTTCTCCCCCTTTCGCCCCCGTGCGTCCCGCAATTTACTTAATTAATTCTGCTCTCGGTTTTGTGTGTTTCCCGCTCCTCCCCCTTTTGCCCCTCATTGTTTGCCCAGTCATTTGCATTGATTTGCAAATTTTTTTATTGGCCGTTTCGAGTCGAGCCTGACGTAATTTGTTAAACTTTGTTATTTACCTGGCTGGCATCGATAGCTAACTAATCAGCGCTGACTTTAGTCGACTTTAATTTATTGCCGGGTTTAACTCCCAAGGACTAGCGCTGCTGGCATTCCATTTCTTTCTCTCAATTTGTGCATTATTTTTTCAGTTTAATTAAGTCTTAAAATTAATATTAGTCGATTTATTAGAAGTAATATTATGTGTATTATGAATTGCTTTATTTGGGCCTCTTTTAATTGCTTTTTAAAAGATCTTCTCGGAAGGTAAAGGTGACATTTGTATCAAATTGAAGCTTCTTGTCAAAATACCAACCCATTGCCAATTTGTATTCTCCAGTGGGCATGGGAAGGGTTAATAGTTCCGTTTTTAAAACAAAATCTTTAACAACTTGTAGACCCTGTAATAAATTGGAGTGATTTATCATTAACTTTATCATTAATTGTAAATTATTTTAGTATGACTTTAAGGATGACTTTAACTGCCTTTTTACTGTCCAAAGTGTTTTTAACGACTTACCTCATAAGGACAAGTGTGATTGATGTTGGAAAATTCTTTAAAAATATTGTAGACAATGCCAGCGAATGGATCATTACGCTTTTTCACAAATCGGCAGGCATCGATGGTAGCGGTCATTAGCCAAGGCTTAAAACCGCTTGCCTTCTTAAACATCTGCAGATGAACATCAATATTATAGGCGGGATGAAGAATAGTTCCATTTACATTAAGTAAAACCTTATCCCGGCCAACAGCCTTAAGGCGATAGGTGTGAAAGACGAACCACGATTCGTTGTAACTTTTGCATTCGAAGTTTGTAAACTTGAAGACGACTCCATTCTGTAAATTGGTAAATATTTATAAATAAAAATAATTTATTACTTATTTAATCTCTTAAGTACATACATTTAATACAATGTTCGCAGCTAAAAGAGTTATTAAAAGAAGAATATTTGTGCAGGACCACATTTCTATTCTGACTCTCTATTCCAAATAGTTAAATAACTTTTGTAAGCTGACAATTAGCATCATTTCCACTTGAAAGCCCCACTAATCTACAGTCATTATGTAATTACTATAATTTTTTATCGAATATATAATTATTTTGTAGTTTCGTATAGGAAATAATTAGTTTATTACCTACATATTGAGTGTAAATGTTTTGGGAATTTAAATATATTTTTTTTGACATTAATATTGAATATAATATAAATATATCTACATCTCTTCCTTAAGTACCTAAAAATCAAAACATCCTTCTGCTGTTTCACTCTCAGGGCGATTCCTGTGTTTGTTGTTCCAAATGTTGTTTGAAATTCGATGCCTTGAATTGAAATTTGACATTGAGGAAGTCTCCCCCCCTTCAACTCTGCTTCCTTCCCTTCTATGTTTGCTCACATCTGTTTAATTAGTGTTCAAGGCAACAGCTGAAGCAGCAGCTGGTTGACCTGAGACAGATATCTGAAATTTCCGAAAACCAAAACCTTTCAACAGTCTGAGTTTACTTGTTACTTATGTATGTATATATTTTTAACCCCCTTTCTGGATGTGAGAGTAACTTGTTAATTGCGCACTTTGCATTCTATTGCAAGTTCATCATGTTTAACGGTATAATTTCCAAGTCCAAGGGATAAAGGCGAAACTGACTCAAAAGTCAGTTAACTAATTCAATTAGTGCCACGTGAATTACCCGTCCGAAAAGTTGGGGCAACCAAAAGAGAGTGCGAGGTGAATGGAAAGGAATAAACTGGACAGAGACAAGACAAAACTTTTGTTATCCCTACCCATTGTGCTGCTACTGAGATGATTACTTAGGGGGTAGAGGGAATGGGAGTGGGATCTTGGGTAGACACGTGCAGAAAAAGGCAACTTTCCCAAGGGGGGACGTCTCTAGGAAGACCAACAAGAGCTATTGTTGTAGATAAGTATTTAAATAAGAGTTTGTTTTAAGAACTAAAATTATATATTTTTTAATTTAATTAAAAGTAACTTATTTCTTTTATTTTCTAGGTCTACTGGGTGTGATTTCATCCAAAAAATAGAGTCTACAGTCTAGACTAATGCCAGATCGCACACAGATTGTTTTTACAGCTGTTTCTTCTGAATACTTCTTACTTCCAATGCATGAAAACAAATAAAATTAAGGTAAGCTTTGTTTTATATTTTTTATTCATATTTTTTTATATATTTCATTTCCTCAATTTTCAAACGAAAATTTTTAAGCTGTTTAAAATAAAAATAAAAGGAATAATATTTTCGGTAGTAAAAAATACAAAAAAATTACAAACGATATTAAATAAAATATATTTATAAAAGTTACAATAATTTTCAACTGAACACAAAAAGTTTGCAACTAAACTTCACACAGCAAAAGTTAAGACACTTCGTGTTAAATCTTTTAAATTTAGGCAGTATTTATGTTTGACTTTTTGGAATTATTGATATTTTATACAAGTTTTATCAACTTACTCTTCCGTAATATTATAAAACTGATTAAACCCAAGGAAAGACTCATCCAAAGAAAGTAAAGTAAATACCAACTTCGACTTGGCAGAACTTTTGTTTAAGTTTGGCAAGAAGCGTAACTGGGCACCCAAAATTATCGTTATCAAATTCTGAATCTGTGTTGACCCCGTTACAAGTTTTGGCCCATCTGTATTTTGTGGCCTTTAATTTAACCAGCTTGGATTTCCAAGCGAATTAGACTTGTTTTGGCCTGGTTTTGCCACCAGGTCTGGCTTATTATTAACACATGAGAGGCGTAGTAGAGCCGATAACTTTTGTACCAGTTTCTATTTGGCATTGTTTTTGCCAGCCTCTTCTCTACTTTAGTCTCTCTCTATTCTTTTATTATCCCAGAGCTCAGAGTTTGGGAAGCCCCGAAATTGCCCAACAAGAAGAACAAAAAATATATAAAAAAAACCCTAACAAAAGTTTTCTAGTGGGTGTCATCGTTGTTTTGGGTCTTGTTTTGTGTAAAATTCCCACGCCCACCGCTCCTCCCTTAAACATAGCAAACAATTGTGCTTTTGTTTACTAATTTGTGGCCTTCTCTGTGTTTTTGCTGTCTGCTTTTTTTGGCTCTGACTTTATCGCTTGGTTTTGTTTACTTTCTTTGACTTGGTTTAGTTTTTGGCTATTTGAGTATTTGCTTCTTCTCTGTCGAGTTGAAAGTTCATTTGCCGTTTTAATTGCCAGCTAATAGTCCGAAAGTTACTCCTCTTTTTGTTTTATTACCTTTTTTGTTTGTTTTTGTTTTTGTTTTGTTGAGGGTTTTTTGCCTTTTATTTTGCTTAAATCTTTGGGGGAATGGCAAAAGTTATGCGGGTAACCAAGAGGCAGATGATAAAAATGGGCAACGACTCAGGGAGAGAGTGAGAGTGTAGACAGAGATCAAAGTAAAGCTTTTGACTTTTCAGAATTTGAATTATTTTGACTTATGTTTTGTTGTTTATGCAGTTGTGGCCATTTTTTGAGTAGTGGATTAAATAAATAAGAGTTTATTTGGGGTCGAGGTTAGCCTTATAGGGTTTATTTGAGTTTAAAGAGAAGTAATTTAAATAGCAATGAAATAAGTGTTAAATGAATATAAGTAATAAATAAAACAACAATTATGTCATTCATAATTATGAAAAATATGTTTTTGGCTTGATCAAAGTTGAATACAAATTTAAAAATAAAAAAGAACTCATTATAAAGCCAATACTTTCTCCCCATTCCATTCCATTCCGACCTCTGACCGTTCACCTGTTGCTTCTGGCTCCCCTGGGGATACAATTTCACCTTTCATCTGCCTCCAGAGCTCTCTCAACTTCAATTTGCTGGAACATGATTCTCTTCTCTTCACTTCTTGTTGGCCATTTTTATCAGCCAAGTCCGGCAATTAGCCTGTTGGCAGTTCCTCTTGCCCTTCTAGTGCTTCCGAGCAATTTCCTTGTTTTGAGGAAAACTTTTCCATTTTCCATTTCTTTTTCATAATTTTGCTTTCGACCAAGTTTTGCCGAGCGCTAAATTGTTGCCTGCTGTCCCGGCTTCTACTCCTCCTGCCCCCCTCTGGTTACAGCCATTAATCAAACTTCTGGTCTTTGTTCAATCTCTTCTATTTTATGATTCTCTATAATTTTTTCCTCCTGCTTCTTTTTCTTGTTTTCTTAGGGGCTTATTATTGTTGTTATTTATTATTGTTGCGGGCTTAAAGTTTTATTTTTTTCCCCAGTTGCTGTAAAGGGGAATATTGCCCTAGGGGTCTCAGTGAGTTGATGACCCCGCACGCGATTTTCTCTCTCTTTTTAAAATTGTTTCCCTCTCTGTTTGTCCCTCGTGCATATATCACGCTTTTTCTAATTGCCAACCAACCGACTTTTGTTATAGTTTTTGGTTATTTTATTTTTTGCTGCCTTTCCAGCTGATTTGCGATAGAGAAAAAACAGCAGATAATAAAAAATTGAATAGCATTTTTTATTATTTTCATTTTTGGGTTGTGAGTGTAGCGAGTAGTTGGTGATTATTTAACTGTTTTTTTGGCATGCTAAAACAAAGGCTTGTCACTCAACTTGGGTCGTTTGTTCTAGATATGATTAGAGAGCAAAAAAACAAGCAGAAAAAGACCAAACAAAAAGGCAAAAATAAAAAATTCTTTCAACTGCCATTCGCCGTCACACATGTGTGTTTTTATATATATTTATTTGGTCATGGGGCTTTGATTGTTCACTTTTAGTTAACTGATATTGATATGTGAATGCCAGGTTATCAGCACATTTTTTTATTGGTCAATTAAAAAACGTTATAACATTAAATTCCACATGAGGAAGTGAGGGACTTAAAGTTTGCTTTTGGTAGGTTTATCAAGGTAAAATTTAAACAATATTATAAAGAAAGATCTTTGGGTTTAGAAAAATGCTATAAAAATAAATATAAAATGTATTTGCTGAGAAAAAATATAAAAAGAATTAAAAACCTTTCCTTATATTGAAAAAAATACAATTATAAAAACAGGAAATTACTTAAACACTTTTCCTGGGACTTTTATTACATAAAATGTAAATTTTATATAATTTTAAATAACACACATTCCAAATAAATAAATTCACCTACTTCTGCTTATTCCGGAACACCTTTTGGAGTAATTAAAATAATTTATTTCATCCAAAAATAACTCAAGCAATTTGATGTCAACCGAAAAAAAAAATATTATTATAAAAATTTATTGTCCGTGAGCAGAGCGACCGATGCAATATCCACAGAGGTGCTCACGATCGGATTTGGGTTGTATACTATATCTATATATAGTCGGCGACGACTGTCATAACAGTGTCCCCGAGAACACACCTCCACCTTCAGTCCCCTCATCTGCACACATTATTCCACCTTATAAAGCGGTTCTGTTCCAGTGACAAGCCAACAATAACAATAACAATAACAATAACAATAGCAAAAAACCGCCAACAACAATTCAAATTCAACTTGTTTTTGATTAGATCATTCGCAAGGCGAAATTTCAGTCAATGAAGTGGGTTGGCAAAGGGGGGGTTACACTCGCCTCCCCTCGCAGTTTAACCTGCTGCTCGTGTGCGATAATTAACTGAAATAGACCCGTGACTGTCAGTCAGCCAGCCAGCCACAAGACATTCTATAAAGCTATACATGAAAGAAAAAATAAGCGGTACTAGATAGGGATCAGGGGGGTGTAAAGTATCTTAGTTTGATTTGAAAGGTAATGGAATTAAATTTAGTTTTATATGTGATTTAAATATTTTTGAAAAAAACATTAGAATTTATTTAAGAAGCCCAAAGAGACCTATTAAAAAAGCCAGAAATTGTTTATATGCACAAACTTATGTACTAGCTTTTATATTGAAGTATCTTTTCTTTAAATGATCTATCTTTGTATCTATCTATGTATGTATCTTTCTATATATATATCTATATATCTTTCTTTTATTTATATCCCGTTAAGCACTTGAGTGGCAATTACATTTCATGACGAGACTTTTAAAAGTGGGCTAGTTAAAAAATGTCAAGAGGAGAAGTACACTACTCAAAAGCTATAAAGAAAAAAGGAAAAATAAAAAACCTAGGAGAGAAGAGGAAAGAAGAGAGAACAAAAAACAAGGAAGTTGGGTCAAAGGAAGGGGATTGAAACTTTTTTGGCCACACACAGAAAATAGTTCTATCTTTTATAACTTGTTATTATTTTCAATATTTAATATACAAATATAAAAAAAATGCCTTCCCGAAAGAAATAATCAAATCTTCTAAGATATTTAATATTTAAATTAAATAAGGTTTTGAATGTTCAAACTTAATAAGATTATTAATAATTAAAAAAGATTTGTAGATATTTTAATTATTTTATTAATAAAATTAATACGATTTTAAATTACGGGAAATTTTTTTAAATTAGTTTTAGTATATTTGTTCTATTTTAAACTTTTATAAAATATAAAAATATTGTTAAATTGTATATTTTTGAAATATCTAAAAGGATAACTTTATAAATAAACAAAAACTATTTATACAAATATATTAAACAAATTAGTATGTTAAATATTATAGTATCCATTTTACTGTTGGCTATTTTTATCATTTTGTAAGAAAATAGTATTGTATTATTTCATTTTAATAATATTTAAATAGTATAATTTAATAGAAAATATTTAACATTACTCCAAACAACGAGGCAAAAATTCATTCACTTTTTTCTTTTATTATTACAGCCTTAAAAGTTTCACCCCGCTGGCAGCTCTTTTGCCAGTTGAGTCGCAGACCAGGTGAGTCGTAGACCAGGTGCTTACCACCACCATTCACTGATTTTTTTTAATAACTCACGACTTTGGCCATGGCTTTGACAAGCTGTTAATGGCATTAAACGAGAGAAAAAGAGAGAAAAACAGACCTAGAAATCTCGGCGGCTGCCAAAGGAAAAAATTCCTTGCTAAAGAAATAAAAAACTTGGTCATTTAACAAAAAGCAATTTCGCTCAACTCAACTTGCTTTGAAAATTATGTTCTTATTCCCCAACTTGTTCTTTTTTTTCTATTTTTATTCAAGCCTGTAATTGGTTTCAATTTGAAATTGAAACGCATTTCAAAGCGAGTTCTTCCGATGTGGCTTTTATTTTCCATTTTCTTTGTGAACATTTTGCAAAGAATATTTTGTTTGTGGTTTATATATATTTTTTTTTGGGTGCATTGGTGTGTGAGCGAGAGATAGCCAGTCCAGCCTGTCCTAGGCCGTATTTTTTGGGCCAGGAGAAACAGTTTATGCGATACCACTAATTGGCCATAAAATTGTATGAATTTCAGGCGGTGGTTTTTCCCACTTTCGTGGCCAATTAGTCACCTAAAATGTGATGCGGTCAATACTTTTGATACCTAAATATAGTGCGAGGAAAAGGGGTGGATTTTGGTATAGGAAAGGGAGATATATTTTTGGAAAATATTTAAAACAAATAAAAAATAATACAAATAAATAATAATACTTATAAGTAAATAAATATTAATACAAAATAATACAAATAAATGATAATAATAATAAAATAAATCGTTTTCATATTATTTACATAATTTATTTTATATATTTATTAATTTTTCCTGAGGTCCTATTTTCTGTTTTTTACTTACCGAATTTTTACTAGCATATTTAGACTGTAAAGCAATGAAATATATTTTATTTAAATGAATTAAATAGTTTTTCTTACGTATAAAAATATTTTAATTATGGTTAGGTATTTTAAAACTTGTTTTATTTAAAATACCTAATTTTTTATTGGGCTTGAAGTTCTAAAATTCTGTTAGTTATATATTTTTTGGCAAAATAATTACCCAAAAAATATCTACAAAATTACAGGGTATTCTATCACTCCATCCCCCCTCACAGCTTATTATTTTCTTGTCTCGAAACTCTTTTTGATAAGCTTAAAAAGCTGATATAAAACGCTGACCGCGTGCTGATAATTCAATTCCCCGCAACTGTAATTGCTCGCAATAAATCATAAATGTACAAAGGTAAAAAATAATTATTTATACGGACAATACATCAATTGAATTTTATTTAAAAAAAAAATTTCAATGGGGGAAAACGGTTAAGTAAATACGAATAAATAAATATGTCATCTATATGAACATTAAATTAAAGTGAATAATGGAAACCAACAAATTGAAAGAGTGAAAGAGTTATGAAAAGCGTGGCATAAAATCAGTTTCGGGGTTTCCTTTCATTTTCACACCAAAAAATTTCTCTCTCTCTCTCTCCCAATCAAATATTTATGTACAATTAACAATTTGCTGAGCGACACTTGACAAGACAATAAAAACAGCCAACCAGAACAACAAAAAAAAATCTGCTGAAATATTAATGCCATTAAAAATGTAATTTCAATAAAGGCGGCGAGAAAAATTCAATTAAAACAAAATTTTGTGTGCCACCGCGAAAAGCGAAAGCAAAACGCAAACCAAAACAAATAAAAAGAAGCCAAAAGCAAAAACACAGTGTCAATATTGTAAAGCTACCGGATAGCTTTTTATTCTATTTTGCAAACCGGGCGGGTTTATTTACTCTGGTTTTGCCATTTTAATGAACCCGGCTGCCGGCCGCTAAATAAACCGAGCAGAGCTCCCCCCACACAGATAGCCGCAGAATTTTATATTAATTAGTGGTCGAGTGGAGGGTCATATCCCTGGTGGCTGTCTGCTCCTTTGCCAGGTGCCATGTGCCATGTGCCATATGCCATATGCTCCATAGATGCTATTAAAAACACTCGACCGATTTTTGGGCCAACCGTTTGTTCGACCAGCTAACACACACACACACGCCAACTAAGCCAACATTTAACCCAGTTAACTACTCTACCTTGACGCGTCTGCTACTTGAAAAACAAAACGAAAAAAAAAGAGATACAAAAGAAAAAAAAATGTTATAAAAAACACAGCATATATAAAAGCGAAAAACCATAAGGTAAACCAAAAACAAAAGCCAGAACTGAAACTAAAACTAAAACGAAAACTAAAACCATTTCCCTCGCATAAAACGCGTGCCGGGAAAACAATTTTTCAACTATCTCTTGCATCTGCATCTCGTACACACAGCCACAGATACAGACAAAGATACAGATACAACTTCTGCAAAATGGAAATACCCATCAGCAGCGAATTCATCTCCACCATCTCTGTGTTGCAATATTTGCGCATTTCCTGTCGTACAAATATTTCCCATGTAACAGCTTCCCTGGAGCTTTTCCTACGTGGATTCCACTTTTCCTAACAGTAACCGTAATGGTAACAACGTCAACAACAGCAACAACAACAGCATTCCGGGCGCAACACTGTTGCCAGCTAACTTTCTGGCCAAAATAAACAGAAAGTCGAAATTTTTTGCCAGTTTTCTGTTGCAAGAACGATGAATACGCTTATTTGTTGATAAAAAGAGTAGGTATAATAAGCTGAAATTCGGGAAAATTAATAGGTTAAAAATATTACCTCCGGAAAATAATTATTTAACTGATATTTATTTAGAAATAAAACCCTAAAGTTTCTAGAAAAAGTTGCTAAAATAAGCCAAGCTTTAAATATAAACTTGTTGGTTAACATAAACATAGTTTTTATTTTGGTTTTATTATTTTTTATACAATTTCGTCGTTAAGCTGGAAAATATTATAAACAAAATGATAAGTAATTATTTTTTTAAAGAACATTTTGATAGTTTCAAAGTATTTACCTTCGTTTTTTGTGATAATCACTCAAAATTTGATATACTATTCTGTTTTCTGTTAATTTTTAGGTATTTATCTTTATAATATTAAATAACTTACACTTTTGTTATAATTTTAAGGTCTAAGTTCCTGTAAATTATAGCTTCTGTTGAAATCATATTAATCACTTTATTTCCATTGCAACAATAGCTAAGGGAACTGTTTTGCTTTATTGTTTAACTGCAGTGCCCGATTCCCCCAAAGGGCAATTTGGTTAAAAAACTTTTCCTTCGCTGCTGCAGTTGCCAGAGAAAGAGAAAGAGAAAGAGTCGGAGACAAAGGCCGCGAGATAAAGGGAACGATTGGGAAGCTGCTGTGGGTGGGTGGTTGTCGGGTGGTTCGGGGTGGTCCACACCTAACCGCCGCTAAACAAAAAGCAAACAATGTAATGCCAGCAGCAGCGACCACGCACGGCAAAAACAACAATAAAGTCGTGGCAGACCACAGGCGTCAGGAATAAGGGGGGTCTAGAGAGAGAGAGAAGAGGGATGCTGTTATGGCACTAGAAAAAAATTAATATTGAAATGGTTGTTTTTATGGTTTTTTAAGGGTTTTTATGGACTACTATTGAGTTGAGTTTATTTTTTACGAATTATATTTTTATACAAGTTTTTCTGAACAGAAATTTCATTCTAGACACGCATAAATTTCAACATAAAATTCCTAAATAATAAATGTATAGAGATAATTTTTGAACAAAAACTTTAAAGAGATATTCAAGATATATACTCTTTTTCTCTTCACTCCATATATATTTTATTAAAAAACATATTCCTTTGAAATCAAGATTTCAAGTCCCAGATTTTTATTTCTTTTTGTGCCCCAAAAAAAATTGATGTTTATTTTAATATTAAAATGGCAATTTTTATTCTCTCCGTGAGATGGAGGACATGGCCACAGCTCGCTAAGAATAAAAAAAGCAAAATAACATTTGCGGGAGAAGAGCGAGCAAAGTGGAAACAAAGCGACATGTTGCGCTTGAAAGGATCCTCGAATGGGGGAATCCCCCACCACCCCCGCACAAACACACACACACACAGACACACAGACTCACGCGGTTGACCTTCAATGTTGGCGCACAGTGTCGGAGTTGATAACCAATCCTAGAGATATCCTGGATTCGGAGGGGAGGTGTGATGCCCGGACGCGGTTGTCTGCACCCGGAATTCAGAGTTGGCTCAAAGATAAATGTATATTCTTGTTTATTTCGGGAATTTCTGCAGTCTGACAAAGTTCGTTTTGTGTGAAGACCGGCCCCGGGATTGGTTAAAGTTAGTTAGAAGTTGGTTTAAATGGGATTTGCTTGGTTCAATATAACTTGACAGCAGTGGCAAATAATAGAAATAACAGAAAGTTTGCTTTAAATTCATTAGAAATGTAGGAATACAATTTAATTGGACATCTTTCTTGTGAAATGATAAATGAAAACAAGTTGGTAAAGAAAAATTGTATTTCTTTGTAATTTACAGAATTTAATGAAAGTAGAATAAACTCCTATTTATATTATTTGAAATATAAACTAATCTCTCAATGTATTTAAAAATAAATCTTCACATTTTTGGCATTTTATATTAGACAATCTAACCTTGAAAAGTTCATTACCATTCTAAGAGAGATAAAAATAGCTAATACATTTATAGTTTGATAAGATAGCTGTCTAGAGTAGGTAATCACCTAAAATTAAACGTAAATGGTTATATCTTTGTTAAAGAACAAATACGAAAGTTGGGAAGTCCGTTTAGAGAAATATATTCTTCTGAACTAAATAAATAAAATAAAATACCAATAAAATCTCTTTACTGCCGCATTGTTAGTCACGCTTTAACAATTCGTCTCATGAATTTTTAACATTTTAATTCTCTTTTTTTTTAATTCTTCTGGCTTATCCCCAGCAGCTGTTTGTTTTATAAAACACTCTATATATAACAAAAAACAGAACAAACATTGTGATAAGATTAGGCAGGGCAAACCAATTCGAATTTGGGGCACATTTGCAACTGGGAAAAGCTTTAACCCACACCAGACCATACCATACCCATTAACGTTCAACGTCATCCATTTATTGTTATTTATATTACGCAATTTAGCCCGCTTATCGGCAATCAAATAATTAGAAAAGGTGAAGCAGGTGAAACAAGGCAAAACAGAGAGAAACATGGGAGAAAACAAGGAGAATACCCACAATGCCAATACAAATTATGGAACTTGCCCTTTCAGGGTCTTTGTGGCTCCTTTATAACAATAGCAAAAGGGCAGGGAATAAGATATATAGTTCGTAGAGGTGAGTGCGTGAGGGGATTTGAGGAGTGCTACGGATTTTATTAGCTCTTGAAAATTTTTGTATTATTTATATAATAAAAAATTGATTTCAGAAAATATAAATATAGTTACAATGAATATATTTAATTAAAATCATGACATAAAGGCTTTCTGGAGAAAATATAAATTCGAGAAAGTATAAATCGTCCTTCATGCGTGAGAAAAACCCGTTCTCTCGACCATCTCCAAAAAGAAAAACCTGAGTAACAGAGATAGAAAGAGTTGGGTTCAAAAAAGAATAGCTACAAGTTTGTTTAACAAAGTGGTTTTCAACACCCCATAAAAAACATTGGCAAAAAGCAACAGAAAAATACAACAAAAGAATGGAAAGAAACAACAAGGCGAAGGCAAAGGCAAAGGCAAACGTAAAAGCAACAAAAACGGAAACAAAAAAAAAAAAAATCACAAAGCCAGGCAAATTTCCCCTTGTTTCCGCACGTAAAAGTAAAAGGCAAATAAATATCTTTTGAGAGAAATGTAAACAATGCAGGCAAAAGATGCACAGCAGACGAACGAACAACAAGAAGACATAGCAGCAGATGAAAAGATGGAACGAGGAAAATGCCAAAAAGCACAAAATAGCAACCGAAGCCGGTTCAAGTTGAATTTTCCTCGCAGGGATTTTTCTTTGTATTTCGTCTTTTTTCTTTATTTTTGCGCTATGCTAAAATTGCACTCAAGAAGAGGCAGACCAAGTGGCAGACAGTTGGAAAATGAAGTGGAAAAGAGGAGAAAAATAACAACATTCTGTCTTAATGAATGAGCTAAGCAGGGTGCAAGGAGAAGAGAAGAAAACTGTGGAAAATGGTGACGGAATAAACAAAATGGAGAGAATGGCTTAATTGATTGGGGTTAGCATGAGATCCTTGGACTTCTTCAATTTACCAAGCAGTAAATCAAAATTTCAGTTGCAATTTCTTAAAAGTTGCACTAAGAAATATTTATAACTTTTCTTGGCTTCGTTAACTGTTCTTTAATATTAATTAAATGTTTGTCATTGTTTTAAAAGTTGAAAGAATTTACTTGATTTAATATTAAAATATTAGCAAGTATATTAGCAAGTTTGTTCTTAAAAAAACAATATTAATTATAGATTTATAATATCAGCAAATTATTGAAATTTATTATTAGGTTTTGAATTATTTTCTCATCTGTATTAATTTATTTTCAAAAGGCGGAAAATTTAAAAATTTATTTAAACTTTAAAATTTTTGGTCATAATATTTTATATATTTTATTTTACGAGTTTCTACAAATGAGTTCGCATATTGTTCACTAATGTGAATTTAAATACGAACGGAGAAATCCACAAAACCCTAATTTGGTTAAGATTACTTTAAAAACACGCAATTGTTAAGTAATATTTACGACTTATGAAGAATAAGTTCATGCCTTAGAATAGATAAGCATTAAAATAGGTAAAATTCATAAAATAAAAGTTTGTACGTTACGTATACGTAATTTCGTTGATATTTTCATGCACATTGCGTATACGCCCTGTTGTTTTTTTTTCTCTCTTATTAACCAAGTTTAATTTAAAAAACTTTTGCAAACAAAATCAACAGAAGATTTAACAAAATTAGGAAATCAAGATAAGCAAAAAAAGAAAACTGGTGAAATGGAGCAAATCTTTAAGCAAATGCCGAGTGGGCGACAATTGATAAACTGCGCCAAATAGAGCACCCGCAGATAGAAGGAATGGATGGTTCTAGGGGATGGTAAAGGAAAAAGGAAAGCACACACTAGCACCATTTCCACCATCCTCCTCCCCCTACCTCCCCATCTATGTATTTCCCGCCCATTTTCCAACCGGGACAGACATTGCCAATAGCGCAACGTTTCGGAAACAATTTGAAGGCCATAAAACTTGATGTGGCGGCTGTCATAAAGGAGGCGACACCAGGCACAGATTCCACCCCATCGCTGCCGTACCCCGATTTTCCAGAAGTTAGGTGAAAACTGCGACGGCACTCAAGATGCGGCAGATGCGGCAAATACTGAATACCGAAATATGCGGCGCGCGGCATCAAAACTCCGGCGGGTGGAAAGCGTGGCAAACGACGACGTCGACAAAAACAAACAAATAAACATCAAGCAGCTGTTTTTGGCGCCGCCGGAGAAAGAAAGCTAAAGAGAGATACTGAGAGGAATATATTTTGCAAATTCAAAGAGAGCGAGAGAATGCTTAAATACCAATAACAACACTAGACAATAGAGCGTTCTCAGTACAAGTCTCTGCCGGCTACAGTGATTACTGGGAAAATGAGACATACAGCAATGATAAAAAATATAAAAAACCTTCTTTAAATTTATAACTCTTCATGCAAGTTCCTTAAATAATTTTATACAATCGTAATTTAATTATTTGTTTTACTTTTTATTGAAAAATATCTTTTTCAAAGGTTATATAAATATTTAAATTAAATTATTAATTAATTATTAATTTCACTTTTATTTTCCTGTGATTTTTCTTGTGGTTTTTGTTAATTTTTCAATGTTTATGACTAAATAAGGTTTAGGTTTTGCTTAAATTCATTTCATACAAGGTCGAACAATATTCTGGACACCATTGTGGCAGCACCCACTCACTCCCTCACTAGCTTGCTTTCTCTCTCGCTCTGTGTTTTTTCTCAGTCCCTCTCTGTTGCTCTGCAAGTGCACTTTGCTCACCGCCCACTTATCATACGGCACTCACTCATTCATGGCCAGACTGCCTAGCCCTCTCCCGCTCCCTCTCATCTATCCTGACAAGTCTGCTGCGCCTATTGGCATGTTGCATACACTTGAGGTTAATATAATAGGAATACAGGGAACAGTATTTATTTATAATAAATTAAATTTAATATTGTTTATAGAGGAAAACTTAAAACGTTTATATGAAGAAAAAAAGTATGTTTTTCTTAGCTATTATAAAATATAAATATTTTTAGTCAGCCTAAGCTCTCCCTCTTACAAACTTTGTGCTAATATTTGCACCTCAACTGTGCAACAACACAAACACACACATACACACACTAACCGAGGACCGATAAAGAGAGAACGAGGAGCAATGCCGACTGCAAAACGACGCTGCGGCATTTTGGCGCTTGCCACGTTGTTGGCCGCCTGAAATGTTTTCGAATGGCTTGGACTTCTCAGTCGCCGTTCTGCTGCTGCGACAACAGCAACAAAGCTCCGGAACGTACTCACAACTCCCGACTTCGTCACAGCCGTGAAATACGAACACGTACGGGTAACGGATACGGAATACGGTGCGGATACGTACTGGCAATACGGATCTCAAGCGGTTTATTACGTATACGCACCGCGTGCCGCGTGCTTGGTGAATTTTATTATTTTCCACGAGTGAAGCAGACGTCGCAGACGGCAAATATGAAATCAAAATGTAAATGAAAATGAGCAGGCGAGGCAAAAACAAAAATGAGCAAAAACAAAGAACAACAGAAAAGATAACAACAAGGCAAACAAACACCAGTCGTAGTTAAGCGAAATCGATGACGATAAGGCGGCAAAAAAACAGTTTGGCAAAAAAGAAAATGCCCATAAAAATAAAGTAAAAAATAGACAAAAATAAAAGAAATCCAATAAATATTAAATTTGGCAACCAAAAGTGACAAACGCCAAACACAAGTCCCTTTGAAATATCAATAACAAACCAAAAATACAAAGAAAAGCAAACACAAACAAAAAGGGAAGAGAAAACAAGTTGTAGATTTTTAATAACACTAAATATATAAAAAATATTATAACAATAGATATGAAAACAAAAACCTAAGATAAATATGTATAAACGGAACCAAAATTTTTTAATCAAAAGAAATAAAAACCAAATATAGTAAAGTAAAAAATAATCTGTTGAATATTTTTTAGCTATTTCCCCATTCACGTGATAAGAAAATGTTAAAAGACGATAGATAGCGAAATTGTTAAGAGTCGGGGAATATTCCTCATTTTCGATTTCGATTCAATGTAACCAAACAGGAAGGCAAATACAAACAGATAAACAAATCAAGCACAATAGACTGGTGTCCCTTTTGATTCCGTTCCGTTTCGGTACGATCTCTCTTTCATTCCTACGGAAAGTGCAACACAAATATTAGCAAAGCCATAAAACAATAAACCCCCAAACGTATTAATTGCAATCTTGTGATAGTGGAAATACTAAAACGAAAACGGGAACAACAAACAAAAGGTAATTAATAAAAGCAAACTAATTGGGTTTGACAGAAAACAATAAAAAAATGCTAATGATTTATGGTTGAATTAGTTTAAATTTCAATAAACATGGTAAAATGTTGAATAAATATCCTGAAACCTATTTAATTATTGAGAGAATGAAGACATTAATATTATTATAAACTATTTAGAGAAAGCCAGAAATAAGAACATATTTATTTCCCCCAATAAAAATATATATAGGAATCTTGATGTAAACAACAATAACTTGAAAACACATTTTTCTTTTTGGCCAAAAACCATTTCAGAACACATGTGTACAAGATTATGAAGATTTATTCAGTCAACCGTTTTACAGCGAATTCAAGAACAAAAAGAGTTCAGCTACAAATAATTTCGAAATAACATGAAACCCAATTAAAATTCTGTACAAAATTCCATTTAGCATTTCAAATTTCACATATGTATGTATGAATGCCTTCACCCCCCACAAGCTTCAACATTTTTTCATATTTGTCAACAGACAATTCTGGGAATATTCAATTCATTCCCCCTTTCGCGAGCTTCACATCTCTCTTATTTTGTTCATATTGTTTTTTTTTGCCATATTCGGGCCAATTATTGGTCTATATGTTGGCCAATTGACGATGGCTGTCGATGACAGCTTTAAGCTGCTGCCAAAATAAATATGAGCAAATAAAGATGTCTAAAAAGTGAATGAAATACGCAGAATATCCTTTTATAGATCGAGCTATTTAGAAATAAATTGGAAACTAGAAGCTTAGCTGGGATTTTCAACTGCTTTTAGTATAAAATATATATTTTTAAATCTTAAAACATTTCATCTCAAATCAAAAGGCAATTATCCCATTAAATCACCATTTGTTGTCTCTATCAATTTGTATTTTTATGCTTCAGCTGCTTCAGACATTTTAGACATGTTTCCCTTTTGATTAAACTTTTAATTAAAATATTTATTTATTGCTCTGACCAGAATTTGACCAAGTTCTTTTATAGTTTCGTAGTTTTACCACAAAACTTTAAATACTTTAATTTGATGGCGGAGAGGAAACTTTTGGGAATGAATGCCAAAACCATACAGAAATCGAGTGCCAATAACAACTTGTCCTTAGCCACCAAATTGGCCCAATGAAAGTTCAGTTTGCCAAAAATGTTGGAGGAAACAGATGGAGGCTGTCAAAACGAGTGGCTCTGTAAAAGTTTTAATACCCTAACCTAAATGATATTACGTATACGTAATATAGAAGTTTATAAGATTTTTTTGAGCGTAAAATAATACATATATTATGGAAATCGTTCTTATTTTTTCTAATTTTTCATAAATAAACGATTGTATAAATGATAGGCTTCCTGAAAACTTCATCATACCCCTGGCAAGGCCATCAAAAAAAGAGGAAAATAAGAAAAACAATAACAAGCTTGAAGGAATAACTTTTTCAATTGGCTTCCGTTCTTACAAGATTTATCCATATAGAAAGATATCTTTGTGTGTGCGTGTGTGTGTGTGGGATTAGATGGAATCATTCATTCATTCACATGTGATCATTGAGGGTGTGTGCTCTTAAGTGAGTTTCCGTTGGCATTCCCTTGGAGTTTTCTTTGCCTTCTTTTTTTTTTTATTTACGCCCGCAATTTGTGCTGACAGCTCCCAATAATTTATGGCAGACCGTCCACTTATTGATTACGCCGAACTCGCTTTCCAGGTAGAAATCGTTTTTGACTTTTGAGATTCTTATCAAAAACGGGCAATAGATTTGGTAAGCTTTTTACTCTACGCTTTTCACTTTTGTGCCGTTTAACTGCTTTTCCGCAATTGCGGTTATAATTTGTCCAGTCAGCCCGCGTTTTGGGAAATTAAACAGTAGAAATTCCTTTATAAAGATGATATAAATAGCAGAAACCTGTTTATAATATTTATTAGGTTGCAGGAAAATTGTAAAAAAGGTATAGAATTTCTTGTTAAAATCGTAGGATACATTTTTTCATGTTTACTATTTTTAAAAATTTATTTTGACTATATTTTCCTGAAACTGTATTTTTTTTCGTTATATTTTTCTAATTTCTCTTAGACTACATAATCCTAAAAGTATAAATTAAAGTCTGCTATAAAATAAATCGTGAAATTCACAACAGTGAAATGGTATTAACTTTAACTTTTTGAAATATTTTGAAATATTAAAAATAATTTCATTGTTTTCTGTGTGCTTTTTATAAATAATTTAATATTAGGATCTTCATAAAGAACTCTTTAATTTAAAACTGTTTACCAATTCTCATATTTCAAGGAATACATTTTTAAGAATTCCATAATAATATCAGATCTATATTCTCTCTTAATTATTCCCAATGAAATACCTCTCGATTTTCGGGTTATTGAAGATGGACTGTATTTTGGTTCGGACTGCTGGCCATGCGGAAACGAGTGCTGCGTTTAGCGATGGCTGCTGGCTCGCTCTGGCAACAGCAGCAGCTTCCAGCCGTTTCCGTTTTCCGCTGGCTGAGCAAAATTCTCGGGGACATTTTTTTCTCCTTTTTTTTGGGGGGGTGAAAAGTGCGGGGGCAGGTGAGGGCAGTTTTGTTGCAATTGTTTGCAATTTAGTTGCCACCACAAAATGGCCAACTGTTTTTCGGGGGCTAATCTGTTGCCAAATTTGTTGCCTTTTTTTGGCCGCCAATTTTGGGGTTTGTCGGTATGCAAAGGCTTTAAGTGGTTTTTCCAAATATTTTTTTTTTGTTTTTGGTTGAAGGTTTTTTCTGCTTGCCTGTGGAAATGGTATTTGCATATTTTCTTTTGGCTGCACTTTGCTTTAGAGAGCGGAATTATGCTAATTGTAGGCGCCAGAGCCTGCTTTTAGAATTTATTCAAAGGGAGATTTTGTGTGTGTGTCTATATATTTTTTTATTTTGCATTTTTTTGTTTTCATACAGATTTGCGTTCATCACTCATTTGATGTTGGTTTTTGCTAATTAGAAGCGTGCCTCAATGGTCTTTTGCCGAAATTTATGCAGATAAACTCAAGGATCTCAAGGGAATAGGCAGCAAGTGGAACAAAAGCAAAATTAAAGCATAATTCAAGGAAGGAAGTTTCCTATGTTTGTAGCAAAGCAAATGGTAAGCACTCTTCTCTGGGTTAAAGTTTGGTTTCCTTGGGTTTAATTGTACTTTTCTAGCATTTAAGCTAAATTATTTTATCTTATTTTCTTCCTGTAAGCAAGAAACTCATTTTTTCCTGATGCTTCTGCCACTTATTTCGGGAAATCCGCTTAAATTTTGGGCTTGCCTGGTGGGGTAACTTAAGCTCAATCGCTTTGGGGTTCGTTTTTCGTTTCGTTTTTTTTCCCTCTCATAAGCTGAGATTGGGATATTGATAAAAATGAATAAAATCATGTGGAGTGGATGTGAGTAAGTGCAGCTATATATAAATCGACTTTAATGCTTACTTTATTCTCTGCTCGCACATGCAAAGTTTTTCTCATTAACAATTCAAGAAAAGTAAGCAAAAGCAACATGAAATGTAATATGTAGCAGTTCAGTTTTCAACTAAAATATTCATTACATTTTTAAATAAAAGTTGTACATTTACTAAAAACATTTAAAAGTTAAATTGAAGGAAAAGGAATTTATTTAAATAAATTCTTTGGAATATCTTTCTTGGCTTAAAATAATGCTTAGTCTGGCCTCCTCCCAGAATGTATAATTTTTTATTAAAACATATTTATCATAAAAATATATATTCCTTCGTTTGGTGGCCTCATAAAAATGTGCTTGTTGATTGCCGATTTGCTGACGGCGAAGCCACTTAAGTGCTAATATTTCTCCTCGGCCGGCTGGCCGGGTTATTAAAGTTAAGCCAGCCCCATTGTCGTCGGAGGCTTCTTTAACTTTCATGGGGGGATTTACGGGCTTGGCATTAAATTGACAGCTCATTCCCTTGGTATCTTTCAGGAGATGATCAATAAAGTCAATCCCTAGCAGCCAATTGACAGGTCTTCCATGCGACCTCGTTCTTTCTTTTTTTTGTTTTTTTTTTTTATTCCTGTTTCGCTTTCTTGCATATCTTTAAGGAGAAAAACATTTTTTTTATCACTCCTGTTTATGCCGCAAACAAAAGAAGAAAGATGAAAATGATTTTCAAAATCATTCGTGTGTAAAAATGGCAAGCAAGTAGAGACATTGGCTTAATGGATTTCGTTCGTACCAACAAAAAAAAAAAAAAACAAGAAAGGAAGCTAACTTCGGCTTACCGAAGTTCATATACCCTTGCAGATTACAATTGAGCTATGTAATTAAAAACGAAATTCTAAGATAACTTTAAATGACCTAATCTCAAATTTGATGAAAATATGTTGAGAAACAACCGAGTTATGATTTTTTCTATTATTTCGCTGATGTTCCTATGGCAGCTATAGAATATAGTCGTTCGATTTTCATGAAATTTAAATTAAATCTCTGGAATAATATTAAGTGGCCAAATCTAAAGTTTGATGAAAATATGTTGAGAAACATCGAAGTTATGATTTTTTATATTATTTCCCTGATTGTTCCTATAACAGCTATAGGATATAGTCGGCCGATCCTTATAAAATTTGGTATGTCGTATTATGTTGCCAACAATAGCATTCGTACAAAATCTGAATTCTCTAACTCTTAAAACACCGAAGTTATACCATTTCCGATCAATCAGTTATATGGCAGCTATAGGATATAGTCGGCCGATCCCGGCCGTTCCGACTTATATACTGCGTGCAAAGAAAAGAAGGGTGTGTGCAAAGTTTCAAGTCGATAGCTTTAAAACTGAGAGACTAGTTTGCGTAGAAACAGACAGACGGACAGACGGACAGACGGACAGACGGACAGAGGGACATGCTTATATCAACTCAGGAGGTGATCCTGACCAAGAATATATATACTTTATAGGGTCGGAGATGTCTCCTTCACTGCGTTGCACACTTTTGACCAAAATTATAATACCCTCTGCAAGGGTATAAAAAGAAGGCTCATGGAGGCTGCTGTTGCTGGAAAAATGGAAATATGGGGAGGGAGGTGGGTCGTCGCATGGAAAATCCATTTATCAAAAATGACGGCCAAAGAAAACCGCAAACGCATCGCACAATTTGACGCCAAACAAGCAAAAATAACAAGAAACAAATGATTTAAATTAATCCACTTAAGGCCACTTAAATCCACGATTCTAGGGACCCCAAAATGTATGCTATATAATAATTCCCACGCTGCCACCCACAGGCGCGCACATTCTCGTATATATGTATTCATATATCCCTGTTCATGTTGGAATTATCCTGTGGATGAGTGTAAAATGTCAAACGTTGGGAGTCGTGTGGAGTTGGGTACCTCTTTGTCCGGCGTGAAATGAATGCCAAAGGAAAGCAGCACCAGCAATAATGGGGAAAATGTGAAAACATTCAATGGCAATATTGACCGAAGTGGAATGTGCACTTTAAAGGTGATTCACAGTGGCTACGATATGTGTATTCACTGAGTACCGTCACATAATGAAGTGGAAATTAAGGCGATTCAATCCTTTTGTCATTGTTAATTGTCCATTTAAGGGTTATTGATTAAAAACGTATGTTAAATGATGTCCTTGTTATATAGAAATCAAGTTTAATTAAGTAACAATAATCATCAGTAAATTAATAAATATTAATGAAGCGTTAAATGTGTAAATATGCAAATAATAATGCTATAAAAATATGTATAACTCAGAATTCATGATTAAACATGACTTTCAATGTGAGTAGACTTTTTTTGTGAGTACTGAGACTATTTTTAAAAGTTAATACATTTGGCTTATAAAAAAAAGCCAAAAGTTATTTTATGGCTTTTTGATATCAAAATAATTTTCAGGCAAGGCAATTCCATTTCCTTATTTTCGTGATAGGATCATGTAGACTTTACTTCCAACTGATTTAAATTTCTAAAGGATATTTGCCCATAAAACATAATCCTTTACATTTCCGGTTACAAACCAGGAGAGATTCGATTTATGCCCCCTAAAGGGTATTCTTTTTTTTGCCCACAAATAAGTGGGCGACATATTGAAAAAGGAAGCCGTAGGAAAAAAATATTTCGCAATTTCAATATAAAGCCTGGCGGCATGCTATGGCGGCTAAGGACAATCGTGGGCGGCGGCACGCCTCCAAATGTGGGTCAAACTGGCACCCACACACACACTCCTGTGGAATTGTTGTTCTTCGAGTGGGGGTAAAAAAAAAAACAGGGGGCCCATGAGGAAGGTTGTCAACGTAACGAACGACCCCAAGCCGACCCGCTTTTGGCCAAGGCGCCGGCAACAGAAGCGGCAATAAAAACAACAATCAAGTCCTGCATATGCTGGACCTCGCTTTGGCTGGTGGAGGGAAACCCTGTCACTGGCGGGGTTGCTGTGGCTGGTCACCGGCAGGACTTTAAAAGCGACGTTATCCTCCCAGCGGGGCTTTTTCGGTTGTTTCTGATTTCTATGCCGCTTGTCAAGGAATCCAAGGGTATATTGATTTGAAAGGGTTTAAAGCTATTAAAAGGGAAGAAGTCATGGAGGGGTTTTGAAAATTTGGGGCTTGAATAATTTACTGTGATCTGTGATTTATTTATTTATAGTTATTTAAATTCGGGGTGCCAAATAAATCATTAGGGATTTTAGAAGCTTTAAAAGGGTGTCAAAGGTTAGGCAAGAAAATTATATATTTTATATAACAAATTATGCAATGAATTCGGTGCCTTAAAATTAATTTAATCTGTTTGTAATATGTTTAAAGCTTTGAAAAACTCAAAAAATGGTGTCAAAAGTAAAGTTAGACATTTGTACATCGTTAAAACACTAAATTTGGTACCCCAAAAATGTATATTATTATTTTTGACAATCTTTTTTAAGGGTTTAGTTATCTCGAAGCTGGTAAAATTGTCTCAGTTTTAAAATATTAATTTTTTCTTGTCCCATAAATAGTTTATTTAATAATATGATCATTTTTCTTTACTTCAAAAAGGTATTCCCTGGCTTAAAGTTCCGATTTAACATATTTTTACCAGATTTTATTCTTCCGATGTTATTCCTTTTTTGTTGTGGCTTAACCGTTTATAGTGCCAACATTTTATTGCTGCATCCTTGCAGTTTTTATGGACCCTTCCGAACACATGCCTTCGACCCACAATTTTCCCCCCTGTTGCCCGCTTCCTTAGTTTTCCCCCTCACCCGTCTCTGTCTGGCACGCCTATACAATGAACCCGCATGTAATGGTGTACGTGTGTGTGTGTGTGTTGGTCCTGCGTGTGTATTTGCGGTCTTTCACACATACTCTTGCAAATTTGTTATTTACAGTTATTTTAGTGCATTGTGCGGCCGTCGGAAGTGGAAATGAAGGAAGTAGCAGGGATTCCGATCCAAAGCGTGTTTAAAAAAGGATATAAACACACACATTTAAACTGAGAAGAAATCCTTTTTAAATATTTAAGAAAATTATTCCTATTAGAAATAAGATATCAATTAAAATTAGTACAAAAATGCAAAATAAAATATTTAAGGATTTAAATTTTAAAATACTTTAGAAACGTTATTTATCGGGTAAAATGTTTTTAGCACCCTAATAATGAATTTATTCAAATTTAAAAATTTAAAAATAAGTTTGTTAGCATTTTTTTGTTAATAAATATTTTTAAATATTTTTCCAATATTTTTCTCCGTGAACATACACCGCATCATAAACAGTCAAGAACACATTTTCCTTTAGCACAAGGAGCTTTTTGCATACAAGCAATATGTGCTATGTGCAGGCCATACATATCTTTCAAGGTAAGTTTTCCCCAGTTCAAAGGAAAGAAATATTCGGCAAAAACAAGAACAACAATAACAAGGAGGAAATCTCAGTAAAAGATGGCAAGGAGAATGTCAAAGTGAAATAAGTATGGAGAAAATAAGGAAAAATCGGTAGTAATAGGATAAAAAGGAAAGAAGGCACTGGCAAACCTTATTCGATTGCAGGAAAAAAAGTCAAACTGAAAGAAGTAGTCCACACAGATGGCTTCCTCTTCTCGGAGGAGAGGGAAATCTATATGCTCCTCCCTGGCATTGATTTCTAGGTGCCATGTGCTTCACAGCAATTTGGCTTGAAGACGGCTTTTTGTGATAGGAAATACCCGTATAAAGTCCGAACTTTGAGTTACTCTAAGCCTAGCTAAGAAATTGTATTTATTGAGTTGTATCTAAGCAGCATTTACACTCATTAAGATTGTGCAGCAAAAAATAAGGAAATATATATAGTTTTTCCTTTCAACTAGACAATGAAAAGCTCGTTAAGCTAAACGAAAGAGATAATCGAATGGAATTTTTTACTGCCAGTATAACATTAGATAACTTACGTATTGAAAATGTAGATAACAAGAAAAGGCACGCAGAAGCTAGATAATGGTCATGATAAGTGCCTGGCTATAGATAGCAATTTAAATGAGCAGCAAATTTAGATAATGTGATTGATTGACCTTTTAGTTAACCTTTTTAGCGTATCAAAGGCATTCCTTTCACTAAAATATATAAATAAACCCACAAAATCACAATGAATGAAATGCGTAAATGCGAGAACCAAATAATTCTATTTAATTTCTGACAATTTTCAACTCCCTTCGACCGCAACCAAAATTTCCATTGCTCTGCAATCGCGATATTTCACACCCAACAAAAAAAATGGGTTTTCCATGGATTTACCAATTATTTATATTTGTAAACATATTAAATGCCAAATTGGCGATTATTTTAATGAACTTTCCAATTTAAAAGCTTATAATGGAGCCTCGGCTATATTTTATATTCGTTTATTACGTTTTTTTTTTATGTGATTGCAAAGGGCACTGTGAGGGCGTGAAAATATTTTCCAAATTTATTTCAAACTGATTGATTGGGTGGCAAAATTTTCCGCAACAATTGACAGTTTTTGTGGAGATGAAAAGCAGCCTGGTAATTTGCATAAATTATGTAAAAGGAAGGGCCGAAGTTATTAAATTATGGAACTGCGCAAAATATGCTTGAATAAGTTAGTAAATATGTGGCAAGTAAATGATATATATATTTATTTATAAATTATTCAGAGAGAGTGAGAGAGAATTCATAACCTTTTTGAATAAGTAAATAATTGATTTGGATTATTTTTGGGCTTTTAAGCTAAATTTAAATTTCTTTATCTTAGCTTCTATTTAAAAAATTAAATTCCGGTAATGCTTTTAAGTTTATCTACAATTTCTTAAGTAGAACGCAGTTAAGGCAACCCAAACTTGATGTTGATTTTTCATTTAATCCTCAAAAGACACAAGCAAGCTGCCTCCGCTTGCCTTGATCCTGCAAAACTCCCATCTAAGCCCTCAATTGTGGGCATTGTCATGGCCCCATCATCATCATCATGGGGCAAACATCAGTTTGAAATCATAACAGGAAGTAGAGAGCCGACCACAGGGCAGGGCTTCCTAGGAAGTTTACTGGATCCACCTGCCACTGCTGACCCACCCAATTAAGTCACCACCTTGCTATTGCTACGTGCCTTCGTCTGCTATGGCGGCGGCTGCCTCTGAAGTCCGTCCACCGGCCTCCTGTCCATAATAAGCCCATATAAGCTGCTCTTAAACCCTTCCAGTGGCCGTAGTCGCTTTTAATACAAATTTGCCCGGGTGTGTGTACTCTCAAAAGCCAATTACGTGCCTCAAATGAAGACTGAGGACTGAGGAAAGGTGGGGGGAGGGAACAGAAGGAACAGAAAAAGGCCAGGAAATAGGAGCTAAAACTGGTCGTAACATTTATAAGATCACGTGCTCAATTATTAAGCCACTAAATAAATAAATAGCAGACCCACTGACACGTGCCGCATCTACCGAAATCGTCCTTCACACCCTCCATCCTCCAAGCATCCTCGCACATTCCCTGACAGTTATGCCAGGGTCCGTCCGCATAATAAACTTTTCCACACACACACACACACTGAGAAACGCCGTAAATAAATATAAAAAGAATTTCATTCATGGACTCATTACTCATACGCAGCGTTGGCGGGTTCCCTCAATGACGACGGCAACGTTTTGTGGCTTCCGCAGTTTAATTAATCACAAGGATAGCTAATAACCTGATGTAATGGACAAAGAAGTAGATTATTAAGGGGAAACTTTAATAGTTCATTTAGGCTTATGGATTCATTAACATAAACTGTCCGGAAGGAATTTTAAATTAATCATTTTGCTTACTTTTGGGTTGGTTTTGGGGTTTTGTTATTTTATTTAATAAGTTTTAGGTTTATAATTTGGTTAAGTTACAGGGAGTCTTTGGTTTTAATTATTTGAATTAATAATTAATTATTTTTAAGTTTTGGGATTGCAAACTATTGTCTAAGGACATTCCTAAAGTTTTTCTTTATAAGAATAATAGTATTTAGAATTGAAATGCTTTCACAACCACAAGTATATTTTTTTCTTTAGATAAAAAACATTTCATTAATTTTTAAGGAGTCAATTGTTTCATTTATTTTATTTAATATGTTTTGGGGCTTCAAAATAATCTCTTAGTACCTTTTTTCCTGCCCTTTTGCTTTCTAAGAATATTAGATTTTAGAATAGTTATGCTATTTCCACCTGAAGTTAATTTTTGTTTATGATAAATTAATAATTTGGCTACAAAAACTTTGGTTTTAATTTAATAAATTGTAAGTTGCCTTGCATATATTTGAGACTTGAAACTTATGTCTTAGTTCTCTAATTAATTGTCTTCTTTTGACAAAGAATATAGGGTTTTCTCTTGACTGTCCAAATCGGAATTCAATTAGCTTATAATACCACCTGGCATGGCTTTATATATTTTTTTTGTGCCATAATTTATTCCCCCCAAGGTGTTGCGACCTCGTTTATATTGGGGGGAAGGTGATAAAAATCGCGCAATTAGCCGGCGTTGATTTTTGCACACAGGACGCAGAGCGATGCCGGTGTGTGCTTCTATATATACACTCTATATATATATAGAACTAGAACAGTGCCCGCTCTGCGATCCTATGTAGGTCTAATTTACGAGCAGGGCGCAAAAATAATTTACTCACCGAACGCAAGAGGGGCTGACAATGGGAATGGGGAGCGTTTAAACGAAGGTGCAAATTAAATCAACATGCATATCCGTTTGACACCGTTTCCCAAAGGCTGCTACCTCACTCACCCACCTCACCTCACCTGCTGCTGCTGCACTTTGGAGTTACCTCCCTTAAAGGGAATAGTATAGTAAGGCAGGGAGAGGGTTGTTGTATATTTCGCAGAGGTTTCGGGCCCCTAATGGAGGTGACTAACGGTGGGCTCTACAAAATGGCGTACACATTGCAAATGACCGAAAAAGAAAAATAGGCGAAAGCGAATTTGGTGGAGCGCATGGGGGAAATGGAAAATGGGAAAAGTTTTGGTCATGTGTTGTGACGGTGTGTGTGTATATGTGTGTGTACGCTAACCTTGTTTAAAATCTGGGACGCATAGATATATGTACATATATAGAGGAGGTAACAGGCGAAGGCATCGAAGACAGCAACAACAATAAGGACAACGATAACAACTTTTCGGCAACCAAACCAGACACGGAACAAAAATATTTCAAAACTAAAAAAGTCTAGAAAACTCTGAGATATGAATTAAAATTAAATTTATATAGATTGTGAATTTGTAATATTTTTTAACAAGAAAATATTACGAAAAAGAGAGGAAAGGAAGCATAGAAAGTTCTCCAACTTTAATGCTTTCTTTAATCTATCAAAAACCGGTAGACTAGTTTCTTAGTAATATTAATATATTATTTATATTATATTATATATTACCATTTATTTAAATATGACAATATCCAAATAGACACATAAATTTCCTAGTTTAACATAATTTTCTATCACAAAACAAAATAATCTAAATAAATTCTTCACTGTGTAGTTAGCATATGGTGCTACTTGCCCCAAGGGATATATACACTGCACTCAAAGGGATTTTGCTGTGGTTTTCAAGAACAACAAGAAAACTGCATTAAGGCTTCCTGCAAAAAAAAAATGAGTAAAAATCACAATGTAAAACAAAATGCAGGCAAATATGGGAGGTAATAAAACAAGGGATGTAAAACGGGGTTGCAGTGGCTCTGTTTACTCAAACTGAAGGGAAACTCGTTGTCTGTCATAAGCTCTGATACAGGAGCCATCATTGGGGGATGCCTTGTTGTTGGGACTTTTGACTAGAAAAAGTTATGGAAAGTTTAATCATGTTGATGATTAAAAAGTTATGTGGGTGATAAAGAAAAACGAAATGTATTACAATGTATTTAGGTAAATATACCACTTGAGGTAATTTAATGATATTAATTGTGAATATTTATTTATTATTATTTTCATTTTTATTTAAAAATTGTTTATTAATTTACCATTTCTTTATTTTTCTCATTTTAGGTAAGACGATTTGACAATGTGAAAATATTTCTTACAATAAATGCATAAAATAGTGCCATGTCTTAATTGTAAAAAGGTAAACATTCATTTTGATAAAGTTTAAAAAGAACACTCTTAATCATATTATCATAATATTAAAAGGGCTATATAGGTCATTGTATTTATTAATTGGCCTTAAAACTATCATATTCCGTTTCCATATTTTTATTTAATTAATTTACCCCTCTGAGAATAATAGAATCCATTTTCTTCCCAAAATGTGTAATGTTCTTTAATATTGCTTACCCCTTTTCCCATTTCCACACACTCTTTTTAAAATAACCAACTAACTTGGTTAATAGCCAACACCAGGTTAACGGCAACAAAAGGCCAAAAAAAAAGTTGGCAAGAATTTTGCTTGCACATATGCTTAAAAAAAAACAGGGGAAAAGTGAAAAGTGAAAAGAGTGAAAAGTCGCGATGAAGGGAACTAAGTGGTGATGATGACGACGTGAGCGCTTGACACTCGCTTAAATAAAATATTTTTTAATTAAAAAATATTTCACCTGCAAAGTAGAAAAAAAAGTGCCGACTGGGGGGCGGAAGGTATAAAAAAAGCGAAAAGCGTCGACACAATTTTCCTCTTTGCGCTCGCATAAATAAATGCAACCACGCACAAGAACAACGACATCAACAACAAAAATAACAACAAATAACACCAACAAAAGACGCCTTCCGCAACAACAACAGCATTAAAAACACATAGAGAAAATATGTATTTGTTAAAAAATATATTTTTGATATTTTGTTGTTTGTTAAAAAACTAATAAATATTAATTAGTAAGAGTATAAGCATTTGCCAATAAAAGCCTCTTGAAATTCTACTTAATATATTCAAATTTAATTTTTAATTTTTTATTAAATATAAAGTTTATCGATAAAATTTGTTATATTAAAACTATAGTAAAATATTTAAATCTTTATAACTAATTTATTAAAAATGTACAAGAAAACGGTGGCGTATACGTGATTTTTGTTCTCTTTTATGTTAAAAATCACGTATACGCAGTGTTAGTTTTTTCTTTCTAGTCCAAAATTTTGTTTTAATTTTATCAATTCTATTTTTAAAATTAGAGAGCTACTTTTTGCTCTTTAATGTTAAAAATTAAATAATTACTTGTTGTTAGCCCTAAATTTATATATTTAATAATTGATACGTTCGATAAACAAAGATATATTAAACTTCCCCTAATTTCTTGCTGTGCGGCAACAACTACAACAGCAACTAAAACAACATCCAGTACAAAACAGCAACAACAACAACAACAACAACAACATAAAGAGCAATTTAACAACAAAGACACGTGCCAAATGGACAAGCGGGAGGGCAAAGGCGACATCGGTGACGGCGCCGTCGGCGGGTGAAATAAGGAAAAGTATCATGGGGGGGTTTGAAGAAGAAGGGGAAACCCGTAGGAAAAATGGGGGCGGGACACAGTGGGTCAGCGAAATGAAAATAAGCCGCGGGCGTAAATATAAATAAATGACAGGCGGCAAAAGGGAGAACCTGCGGCCGCAGGAGCGAAAGAGACAAGCGAAGCGATAAATGAAGAGGAGCGAGAGGCAATAATTAAACCGATACGCAAACAATTGAACTGTAGGTGGTGCTTTAAGGTCATCGAGACCGCAATGACAGCGGTAAACAAAAAGGCAAAAAGGTCAGGTGGACAAATGATAGAAGGCGAGAATAAGGTGTGTGTGGGTGCGGTGCGACAGGTGGACAGAATGGATTTTAAAGAGCAAGTCGGAATATTAATGACATCCTGACGGCTTAAAAATGCTCTTTTTAATATTGAAATTCAAATAAAAATTACAGTTTTCCAAAATATATAATGAACATAATATACATTATTATTTTTAATATTTAATGACGTCTTAAAAATGCTCAATTTATTTTTTTAAGTTAAAATAATTAATTTCTATGAAAAAATACTATTTTAATTACAATTATTATTATTATTCATTAAATAAATTCTAAAATTACTCAACAGCTCAATAAAAAGTAGAAATTTAGCATGACCTTCCCTTAGTTATGATCTCAAATTATTTATTTGTTAAAATATAATAACTGTATTTCCAGCAGAACCAAAGTGATTAATTTTTAAACCTTCACTATTATTAGACTCAACTTCAATCGATTCCCCCAAAGACGCAAGTTGTGTCGTGACGGAAATAAACCTGACGTAAACGATTTTATTTATTTTTCCCATCCAAAGTTCCTCCTTACAATAATTTAAAGATACTGCAGTTAGTAAAGTGTGTATTTTATTGGCAATTACTCATACCTTAAATACATTCATATATCCTTTAACTCGCACAAGTACCGCGTATTCATAAGGACGAAGAACCAAACAACGGCGACACATCGTTAAGCTGGTGAAGAAAAATTACAGAAATGATGGCTGGCGAAGCTTAAACAAAAATGAAATGAATGAAATGAGAGTAAAGGCAGCAGGACATGCCAGGAGGTGTCAGGAGAGGGTCAAAAAAGGAGGAAGTGGGATCACAGCAAGGACATGCCACGTCATGCTGACAGTGGGTGGTATGCGTTCGGGTTTTTCTCCTCTAAAAATATATATATATAAGTATACATACATGTGTCATCAGTAAACTTGATTGAGTAGAGAGAGAGGGGGAGTTGTGGAGGGTGTCCTGGGTCTTAGCAGGACGACGTGCTAAATTTTGAGAGATGACCGAGGCTTCTGTTAAATTGTGCACGCCAGTTGGCCAGTTGACTGCTTCACAACGAAGTTCACTGAGAGAAAATTGAGGAAATTGTGTACAAAAAGGTATAGAAATATTTTAAGTTAGTGTCTTTCGAAACCATAAAGTTTAAACTTATCAAATCTATTTTATATTTCCTAGAAAATTTCGATTTCAAAGTTTTTACTCTTTCATTATTAATCTATAGAAATTATATATATTATTTAAGAAACAATATTGTTCAAACGTTTTCCTAAAATTTAAGCAGATTTTAATGACTAAATTGGGAATTACTTAAAGACAAAGTCAAACCTCTAAACTATTTCACTTGTTCGCTCTTAATCTGGCTCTATCGAGATTATGCTAAGCAGCTTTAACATTCTTTTTTCATTTTCTTTTTTTTCCTTTAATTTAACTCCAAAAAACCTGATAGCTAAATTTCTCTCAGTGATTGAAAGAGAAGGATGTCATGCCGTGAATTTCTCTGTGGGCTGGGTGGAAGGAAAATGGACAGTGCGAGCGAAATGAACACATCACAGCCGGGCCAAATGGGATATACAGCACTCCATGATAATCAGTTGTGGACACTTTCCCTCCAAACGAACGAGTGTGTGTGTGGGTGGGTGTGTGTATTGCTGAACTTGAAATGTGTGGAAGTCCAAAGGAGGACGAGTAGGAGTCAGCATACAGCCGATGAGATAGAAGTTGGTCCGGCAGTTTTGCAGGCGGTAATATTTACTCACTGCTTATGCATATTCTGTTGGAAATTATCTGGACCCTAACAGGAAGTTACAGTTGGAAAAGCATTTTCAAAAAAACACCAACACACGAACACACACTCACATTTTGTGTGGGGTGTAGCTGTTGAATACGATTAGGAGCTGTGAGCTTAGTAAATTAAATTTGTAGTTAACTTCCAAGTGATTAGGGATTTAAAAGAGGGGCTTTTAGAACTACAAAGTAATTGAAAAGTTGCTGGAAAAAATATTATATTAAATATATCATAGATTTTTCAATACGTTAATATATATTTTATAAGATATTGTTTGATAAAATATAAAATAAATTCTTGTTCACTTCCTAAGGAGCCTAAGGATATCATAGCCACTGTACAAAGTTGTTATAAACATAAGTCTTCAAGTTAAAATTATATAAAAACAATTAAAAGCCAAAGTTTCCTAGACAAAGCCGTTGAGTTTAGCAAAGCAGAAGCTTTGGGGCATGTAATTATTTTACTATTCCGTGCAGCTCTAGCCACACCTCCAGAATGTGGTTAAAACTTAGTTGTCCTTGCAGAAAATTCCACAAAATTCAGCAAAAGGTTTTTAGAGCTCTTCTGTGACAATGCCAGCAAACATTTTGTTTGCCAAAATATATGTATGAAACCTCACCTCCCTGGGAGCAGCAATTCATTTCAACTCGTTCAAATCTCATGTGAAGTCCCCTCATTATTTTGTGTTTGTGCTCGTAAGCATTATTTTGCTGTCGCTTATGGGTAAGCTGCTAAGCTTTTGCTCACTGGCCCCAAAAGTGACATGGCCCTGTCCATTTTTGCCCAGTCACTGGGAGTTTTCGTCCTTTGGGACCTGTCCCTAAAAAAAAAAAAAAAACGGCGGCAGCAAAAACCCAACAAAGAAACGAAATGAAACGAACTTTAACTGGCACAAAATACACCTGTGACCCCGTTGCGAGACGACGGCTACGACGCAGCAATGCAGACAAATCAGCACTGAAATTTAATTTGCATGAGCCCACGTTCCCTCCACCACTCTTTTCCACTTTTCGGCCAGAATGGGCGTCGAACCGGCCGGCCGGGGCAAGAGTCAACAAAGCGGAAACAACAAAGTTGGAAACCCAATTCGCATTTTTCCCCTCAGTCTCGACGGAGGCTCAGGGCACCCGTCAAGCCGGCTCTCGACTCTCCTATCCACTCCACTCGACCTGACTCGAGACTTGGCTCACGTGCAATCGCTTTATTTGATTTTCATTTTTGGGGCCAAACACAACGGCAACAGAAGCAACGTGCCACACAACAGTGGCACTGGCAAGACCAAAGGTAGCGAACATTTTAAAGGGGTTTCTAGGGGAAGTCTCCTTAAAAAAAATATACCCTTTATTGGGTTATACTTTCCCTTGAAATTTATTTGTAAAAAAATTTTTAGAGATGTTTCAAGAATAGTCCATGATATTAAATGTAACCTCAAGCTATTTAACTATTTTTAATACAAATTAAAGCCTATCTGTGTTATGTAAATTAATTTCCTAACATATTCTCTTATTATTAATAATTTTCTTTGAATATTTGCAACTATTTCTATTTTTAAACTCCTCTACATTTATCAAAAATTTAGGAAAGAGACCCAACTAAATCAAGTGATGCTTGGTTGATTTATTTAATAGAAGGTTATAAACATGGCATATATTTCCTTAGGATCCTTTTTATGTTGCTTAAGTGATTTAGGGTCAGCTTGCTAAGATTTTGTAAATTTATGGCCAACACTTGGACCCCAACGTATCTTAAGAACTTTTTAAATTAAAAGGATAAGATAATATCTTTGTTTAATTGATGTATAAGATCAACCTTAATTTAATACACAAATAAGAAATTAAACTTTATTAATTCCAGATTTTATATAGGATAATTTTTAGACTTTTAAACTTACCTTTAAAATATTTAAAGTTTTGTATTTATTAAATTAAGCCTGAAATATTGGGGTTACCTTGACCAAAACCAGTTATGCAAATGGCTTTAATTTATTATAATAATTTTGCCTTTTAAAATTCTAAAAAGTAAATATTTGATTACTTCAAGGCTTAAACCCAAAATCTACCTCACTTAAAAATCTTTTCTTTATTATTCCTTTGTTAAAATAATTCAATTTTTGTTTAATCTCAAAATATTAACTTAATAAGCTCAAACCTGACGCAAGGCAGTTGTGCAAATAAAGAATAATATAAGCATTTATTAAGCCAATAAAAAGTGGGCTATAAAAATGAACAAACCTTCTAAAAAGAGCAAGCCAAGAGATGTAGTAACTATAATTTCCATTACCTTGTCCATGTGCTGGCTGTGCTGTATGCCTATGTTGGCTCTGTATTTCGTGGCACACTTTTTTTTCGGAGGAAGCCAAAGCCCAAGTCGGCCCCAGTCAGTGGCAGACACACATTGCAATGGCCTCGCAGGGAAGCACTTGGGCGGCGGCAGTTAAGGCAAACATCCTGCCAGTCCTGCCGCCACTCTCGCCACTGCAAGCCGCCTCTTTTCCCTCTGCCCCTTTGGTGGGTGCTAATGCACTGGCACTCGGTGCAAGCACATAATTCGCTGCCCTCGAGCACACATGCAAGAGCGGCCGACACTCGAGAGCCGCCACAAGTACAGTACGACCCAACACCCCCTCGTCGGAAAGGCCACCCTCGCTTTTCCAGCACCTCCTTCTCTCCTCCCCCTCCTGCTGCTCCTCTCTCACCTTTTCCGGCTTACAGTGGCTGCTAATTAAGCGGAACCCTAACGCTTCACTGGCCATAAACTATAAGGGCCAATAATGAGCAACGCGTGACGGCTGCGGGGGTTGAATGGAATATTTTTAATTGGAAATTTTTATTAATGGCAAAAAATGGGAAATAATTATGTGGGAAAGTGAAAGAGGATAACATAAAACCGCACTCGAGGGGTTTTTTATTAATACACAATTTAAGAGAAAAATCTATACCAAAAGCAGAAGAGATTTTTAATTGCAGGTTCATATTTATAAATATATAATTAAGTAATTCATGAACTTATCAAGGTGTTAAGAGTGATTAAAAGTGATTAAAAGAGTGATTATTTAGGGTGAAGAGTGTTTGATTAATTTATATGGATATTATATTATATATCTTATAATAGGTATAATTTTTATAAACTTATTTAATAAGTATCAGCACCAATGAAGCTCTTAAACATTTATTTAATTTGTTTTAAGAAAATATGTACAGAACACCTTGAGAAATTTACAAAACTGTTTAAGTTTATACAATTAAAAAATACAATGAATAATATAAGATAGATATGTAACAGAAATATGGTTTATTTACGTAATAGAGGTCAAACTGTACTCATCTGGTGCGCTGCTGTTGCTTTTGCTGGCACTCATTAGAGAGGAAGAAAGGGATTCCTTGGCCGCTGGCCGTTGGCTGATTTCGTCACCAACTTGAGGGATGAGAGGATTCTGCCCCGAAGGTGTTTTCTAGCACTAACCCCTTCCCCCCTAGCTGCTCTATGTTGTTGTTGTTGTCTCATGTTGCACATTGCGCCTGTCGAGTGCCATTCATTTGCAGCTGTCCCTGTCCCTATCCCTGCTGCTGCTGTCCTGCCGCCCCTTCTGCCACCTCCTTGAGGTCATCGTGGCTTTCGTCACTTGCCTTGATGTTTGGGGGCACTTGGCTACAAAAAAAATGAGAGAGAGAGATAGAAAAAAAGAAAGGGAGGGTTAACAGATAGAGTGAAAAAGAGAGGAATATAAATTGCTTTAAGTGTATTTAACGTTGGGTTTTTTGTGCTGAGCTTTTGCTATCTTATGGGTTAATGTCTGGTTTTAAGTCTTGAAATTCTTTGAGTTAAGTAATCTGTAAATTAGGGTTGAATGTTATGAAATATAAATATATATTAAAGATGTAAATTTAGAGCTCAGGCATTTAATAGTTAGTTTTGAATGCATTTCATAGAATAAGTTATTTTTAAACATAAAAATCTATAATTTAAATATAACTAAATATCTTGTGTGCCTAGCTTTATTTTTCCTCTACTTTATTGCCCTTTTTAACTTGTAAATTATTAGCACTAAACACTTCCATAAATATCCAGCTAAAACTGCCTTGTTTTTATTAATGGGAAATTTATTTTATGCCTTGCTTTCCTCTATCTTTATATAGGTATCTCTCTGCCTTTAAGGCGTAACTTATTTTCGCTATTGCCATTAAATAGTTGCATAAATATTCAGCTTAAAGCGAGGCGTGCAAAATTAATAACACGAAGTTCCGAGCACGCACAACAACAGCTGAAAGTGGGGAGAGCCTGACGGACCGCAGAGATAACACGCATACGCCGTGGTGTACGTACGCATTGGTAAGGGGATTTCTCCCCCTCCCCACCAAAAACCCATTGTTATTTTAGCAGTCGATGGCAGTAGCTGTATTTGCATTTCCAATAATCGAACACAAACACATTTACATAGTAGTCATCACGTGGGGTGGAAATTTTCTTTTGTGGCAAAGAGAAAAGCGAGTATTTTCAACTGACAAAATTCATAAATGAACATTTCCTTAATGGCTGCAATTTCCCATCTATCCACTTCAAGGATATTCATGTAACAGGATGCCGAAAAGGGTGTGTTTTATATGTGTCAGCCAGCAGCCAGCAGCCAGCAGCCAGCAGCCTGTATAATCGATATTCGATTTAAATTGTTCATTTAATGACTATTACAGCGATGCATACCATATATGCATTTATGCCATATTCCAAAGGCAAAAAATAATTGCAATTTATGATAATGAACTTTATTTTCGCATCAATTGATACAGATATTTATAATCCCAATAAAAGATGCAGATTAAGAGCAGGCAAGGTAGAAAGTTTTACGACACCGGGCGAAGGATGATGATTGATTGTTAGTTTAATAAATGTTTCTTTGCTTTGTTGTTACCTTCTCCGTGAAATTGAGCTTGAGATTGTTCATATGGAAATTAATTCCACTGAGCTTGTCTAATGGCTTCGGGAGGAATATTTGATGGATGGCAGAAATATGTGTTTGTTTTCTTATTAAAGCCTCAAATAAACCAGCTTTGGTTTACCTTTAGGATTAATGACAGTTTATACTTTAATTCACCTGGA
The DNA here is from genome assembly GCA_008042515.1 of Drosophila truncata. Lineage (NCBI taxonomy): Eukaryota > Metazoa > Arthropoda > Insecta > Diptera > Drosophilidae > Drosophila > Drosophila truncata. Next base: position 45,278 of record VNJQ01005323.1, on the reverse strand, counting down.
AAAAGTAGATTTAAATTATTCTTTTACTATCTTTTATATATATATCCTTCCTCACCTTTTCCCCTCCTCACTAGTAACTCCCATTTAGCCTTTTTTGCACTGAAGGCATAGTAAATTAGCGACTTAATGCTTTCGTCCTTTTTACGGCAGTAAGTCTTTAAAAAGCTTGTGCTCTACTTGCTGCAAGTCCACTTAGTAATTCCCTTTGTTGGCCCATCTGTAGGATAAGACACATTTATTCGCAGGATCAAAATGGCTGCACATGAGATTGGGCTTGTGGATTGTGGCCTGAACCGAGCTAAGTAAACTTAACTCGATGATGGCTCCTTGGCATGCAATTTCCACGAAGCCCCGGCTAAAACTTATTCAAGGCATTGGCTTGGCTATCGATGACAGGTCGAGCGTATTGGGGTAAACCCGGTGGCATCAGAGGGTTAAGGGGAGCAAGGACATATGCGTCATCAGCATTATACTTACACTTGAACGCACCCAAAAAAAAAGAGAGACCATTACAAGGGGTCAGTCTGTTCTTAAGGTATTTGAAAGTTGGAATACTCTAGGGAAAATCCTAGGAAGAGGTTTAAAAAAATCGAATTAGTTTTGTATTATTTTTTTGTAAACAAAATACAGAATAAAGTTAAACTTTTAGCATTAAAAATTTAATATAATTAGGGCTTTTCAGGGCTTTCTTAAACTTTCAATATTATCTTCTTAATATTTAAAATATATATACATTCTCTTTAACAATTACTAAACTATTTTAAGCTCCTGAAAACTATATACTTTTCTTAACTCAAAAGCTGTTACATTTCCCAGATTTACCATTAATCCCAATGTGATAATAAATCACACACCAAAAGGTGAATTCACCTTGGACAGAAGAGTAAAGAAAACGTGTTCAAGTCATAAAATAAAATAAAAGAAAAAAATAAAAGAAAAGACTAGAAAAGCGAAGAAAATAAAAAGTAGAGAATGATAGTTGGGGCTTCATGAAAATGGGGATCCATTAACACGATTGCTCTGACCTCACATACCCCACTCTCTCCCCCTCTCTCTGTGGAATCATTTATCATTTTACAATTTATCAGACAGCTAGATTTAAGAGTTGAGCTTCAAGGAAAATATATATACTACATATATGCAACTTTATGGAATATTATATATGTATTTTATTCTGATTTTTTGCAGAGTTTACAACGAAAAGTTGGTGAAAAGCGAGCGAGCTTTGGCAAATATCAACAGCTGGGTGAAGCAAATCATAAGTAAACACAAAGGACCAGGACAGGACAGGAAAGGACAGCCAGACAGACCAGACCGAAGGATAAACGTGTGGTAGTTGCCATGAGAGCAGCCTCGGGTGTTGACCAGGAGTAAGGGAGCAGCAACAGCTGCTGCAGCACCAGGAGCACCAGCTATCCAAACACTGAGCAACGAGCAACAAGCAACATCGACGGAGGGGGCAACAATAAGAACCGCCACAGACAGCAACAGCAACAACAGCAGCAACAACACTCGCAATCAAATCAAATTCAAAGATGCAAATTACAATTTGCATACAAATGCATGCGGACACAACGAGCGACATCAGCACAAACACAAACCAAGCAAATTGTTGCTATCAAATGCTATAAAATTGTACAGAATAATTGTAGAGAGCCCGAGCGAGAGCACTCTTTTGAAAAAAATAAAAAAAAACATATCCCTTCCCCCCACCATCCCAAATCCTCAACATGATCAAGGGCATTTTAATACAACGGAAGAGCCAGGAGGATGCCAGCTATACCAAGCAGCTCAAAATGGAGCATGCCGACCTGGTGGCCGAGATGCAGACTGTGGAGAGTCTGCCCACCCATGAGCGACTTCAGTTGGCAAGATTGTAAGTTGAAGATTCTTTTTAATGAAGATAATATTACTTAAAACTATCAAAAAATGGGTTAGGCTTTCCATAAAATAATTAACTTGCAAGCCATGCTAGCTCTTGCTCTGATTTTTAATTATTTGAATGGAATCAATATCTTTTTTTATGCTTATAAAATATTTTCCCATATTCCCACTTAATTATTTAAAATAATATTTGTTAAAGCTATACAAAATGGGTTAGGCTTTCCATAAAATAATTAACTTACAAGCCATGCCTACTTTTGCTCTCAATTTTAATTATTTCACTGGAATCTAGAGCTTTTTTATGTTTAAAAAATATTTTTACTTTTCCCCATTTAATTATTTAAAAGAGTATTATTTAAAACTATAAAAAATGGATTATGCTTTCCATAAAATAATTAACTTGCAAGCCATTCTTACTCTTGCTTTCATTTTTAATTATTTGACTGGAAATATAGCTTCTTTTATGTTTAAAAAATATTTCCACATATTCCCATTTAATTATTTAAGAGAATATTATTTAAAACCCGAGAAAAATGAGTTATGCTTACAATAAATTAATTAACTTGCAAGTCATGCTTTACTCTGGCTCTCATTTTTAATTATTTGACTGAAATCTATACCTTTTGTTTATGTTTAATAAATATTTTCCCATTTAATTATTTAATTCCCTTTTAAAATCATATAGAAAAAATATTGTTTTAATTAAATTAAAGCAGCTTTAAAGCATCTAAAGTTAAGCCTTCCTTTGCTTACATTTCCCTGCGTCTATAAACCCTGTACTTCCTTGGACTCTTATAATATTCTTAAATACCCATGACTAATATCCAAAAAACTTAATCTCTCTTTTCAGACGTCGTGGCCAGCAGCTCAAATTGGCCCGTCAAAAGGAAAAGGAGTGGGCGAAGCTGCAGCGGGCGAAGGGCAACACGGGTGGCGGCGGTAGCGGAACCGGAAGCGGATCGCTCGGCAACAGTCTGTTGAACGGGAACCATGGGGATACTACGCATCATTTCCGGCATGCCAACGGTTCGGGAACGCTAAGCGGAAGACGGCACATATCCTTCGAGAATAGTGTGGTGCTGCTGGAGGCAGCCTCCAGGAACGATATGCCCGAGGTGGCGGCGCTGCTGCAGCACGGAATTACGCCGGATGCGGCCAACGAGGACGGACTGACGGCAATGCATCAGGCGTGCATTGATAACAACGTGGAGATGCTGCAACTTCTCCTCGAGTATGGGGCAAATGTGGATGCACAGGACAGTGATAAGTGGACGCCGCTGCATGCGGCAGCCACCTGCGGCCACCTGGAGCTGGTACGCATCCTCATCCGGCACGGTGCCAATCTGCTGGCCGTTAACACCGATGGCAATATGCCCTACGACCTGTGCGACGATGAGAATACGTTGGACTTCATTGAGGGCGAGATGGCGCAGCGGGGCGTTACCCAAGAGCTGATCGATGAGACGCGTTCCTCAACGGAAAGGATAATGCTCCGAGACCTAATGGAGCTGGCCCGCACTGGTGGGGATCTGGAGGAGCCTGACTACCAGTGTGCCACACCAGTAAGTGCACAAGGCTTCTTGTAAATAACTTTTGATTTATCTCTATATTGTTCGTGTTCAGCTGCACATAGCCGCCGCCAATGGATATGTTCGTGTGGTGGAGTTTTTGCTGGAACAGCATGTCAATGTGGATGCCATGGACAAGGATCTGTGGACGCCAGTGCATGCGGCCGCCTGCTGGGGACATGTAAGTGAAATGATCTGCGAACAATGGAGTAATTTAAAATATATATTTTCCTTTATTTATTTTGCAGCTGGAGGTGCTGGAGATGCTGGCCCAATGTGGTGCAGATTTAAATGTTCGCAACAAGGACGATGAGACGCCCTCAGGTGAGAATATAAATGAGAAAAGGTTATGGGATTGAATGAAATGAACATGCATACGAAATTGAGCCATAAATTATCATTAATTTTATTATGTAAGCGATGCAAATCGTTTTACTTGAAGGGAATACATAGGTTTTTTTATAAAGAATAATTCTTTTATTATATTTCTTATTATTATTTCATATTTTTAATATATTTTATAGATATTTGTGAAGATCCCGAGATCAGGGAGCGCATTGAGCAGCTGAAAACAGAGCAGGAGAGCAAACGACTGGCCGAAGCGCAGCGACGACGTGTGCGACGCTCACAGAGCAACAACACCAGGTTACTTTTGATATTAAAAAATATCAATACACACTTTTTAATAAATATTTCCCCCACCCAAAACAGAGCCCAATCGGTGCGTCGTACTAGCTTGCGTGACAAAACGCTGACAACCAAAAAGGATGCCGTCGAGGAGACGCGCCTTCGCCTGCAAGCCCAGGAGGCAACGGCTTCTTCGGAGGCTCCCTCCTCCGCTGCCGTAGGAGATCCGCTGACCAATGGCTACAATGGTTACAATGGCAACAATAACGGCGAGAAGCGTCCCTCGACCGGCAGTTCGAATGGCCAACTATTACTGCCGCACTCCAAGTCCGCCGATGCGCTGGATAATGCCATGATAACATCATCCGCCGCATTGACGGCCACCGCCACACATTCCTATCAGCCGCGTCGTCCGCCAGACGGGCGGGAAAACGATGAGCTGCTCCGCCTAAAGGCCGCCGGTGGTGCTGTTTCTGATATGCAGCGGGCCACATCGGCGGCGGCTGTTATACTCACCGAAAAGGGTACAGCGGCTAGTGCCGAGGCCGTACAAATTCAGTCGTCCAAGGAAGCTGCCAATGGGAAGATCAATGTCCAGGTCACCGTCCTTGTGGGTAAGTCAACCATGGCCACGTGTCAGGCTTGCTTCCGCTTTTCCCTATTCCACCGCCACCGCCACTACAATCACGCACCCAGCCGGGTAGCTCATTCAGTCATTCGCCCACCCATTTTGGCTCCCAAGGAGCGTCAACGTATCACGGAGAGCCCTGCTTAAGCGCCATTCTGTCCCCGTGTCAATGTCAATGTTTAATGTTTATTTAACGACTCTACTAAAATGGAAATGAAAATACTTCCAACAAGCAAACACACCGCTAACATCAGCATGAGTAGAAAGATCGACTAAAGAATGTGCTATAGGGAATACTGAAAGTTTCTGGAAATAATGTTTCTGGAAAATAAGATAAAAGATAATTAGGGATTGAGACTTAGAGTTCTTTTTTTGGGCTTATTTAAATTTATTTAAAAGATAAAAGTTCCAGAAAGTCAAACTTTTTATGTTTATTATTAATTTATTTTTTTAACTTACAATCATAGCTTTCGTTTATATTTGAAGGGTTCTTTCTTGCCTTGTTTTTTAAGTTAGTTTCCAAATGTTCTTGAAAAAGAAAAACTGCTCAAATGAATATTTAAATGCCTTTAAAAGCTTTGAAGTTAGGATTTGTATAAAAGTAAAAAGGAAGAAAGAAAGGAAGACAAAGATATTTTTATAATACATTTTTTTTGACAAACTAATGTTTAAAATTCCATAACTAAGGCTGATCAAGAATATATATGATATATAGGGTCTGAAATGACTTTCGATAAGTTTTAAGCTTCTGACTGTAAAAGAACTTATAAAACTCCCAATTGAAAAGACAAATGCATGGCTATAACTAAAAGACTAAAAAACCAGCATGTAACATCCATCTCATGTAACTAATCACTACATTTTCCTTGGTCAAGGGGTATTCGTAAAACTTAACTGTTTGGGAACAAAAAGGAAAGGAAAAAAGTTAAATAACATTTGCTTGTATCTTTTTCAATATATATAAATATATATATATTTTTTTTGTTCCTTGTTGTCGTTGTTGTGCCTCGTTTCGCCCGTTCTGTGTCGTCTGCCTGCCCGCCTGCTCGCTTCGCATCCTCATCATCAACAACAACAACAACAATAAAAAAAACACACCAACCACACACACACACACACAAACACATCAACACCACATCCAGACACCAACAGCACGCATCATCATCAGCAGCATCTCCAGCAACAGCAGCAACAGCAGCAACATCACCAGCAGCAGCAGCTCCAGCAACATGCTCTCATGTTGCAGCAACAGCAGCAGCAGCAGCAACATTTACAGCAGCAGCAGCATGTTGCCCTCGATGGCTATGGTGCCACCTTATCGAATTTGAAAAAGCAGCGCTCGCTTTCTCGCACCGCCAATGTACTCAATAATTTCGAATTGTCATCCCAACAACAAGCCACAAGCAATGCCAATAATCCAATTCTAGCTTCAACTGCTCCAATTAATGGTTCTGTTTTAGGAGCCGGCGGTAGCAGTGGCAACAACAACAATAACAACAATCTGAATACCAGCAACAACAATAACAACAACAATGGCAACAACAGCAACGGATCAGCACCCATATCCGCACAGCCATTGGGCATGGGTAGCCTAATTTCGGACTTTGAGGTATCCTCGCCGGCGAGCAGTTCGGTGAACAAATTCAGCGGCATCACCGGGGATGTGGTCAGCGACAGCACCAGTTCCAGTCGCAAGTGCTGTGTCCTGATGTAGAATCGAGGCAGATGAATTGTCAGAGAGTTGAGAGAGATTGCAAGATATATATATAGAGCATTATATACATGGGATTGTCTAAGCAAGAAAAAAGTGTCTTTTTTTAGTAATTAGCCGAATTCATTAAGAAAAAACGTTACGTGAATGTTACAAACAAAAGAGAGAGATTGAATTGCATGTTATTCAACAAAAAAGGGAAGGGGTTCAATTCTTCTGAGCTCCCCGAAAGAACGGCTCAAAGTCGTTTCCAGTCGTTGTTTCCTAGCAAAACACACCACACACACAACACACAACAGATTATACGATACAAATTTATATAGAAATATACAAGTACCATAATGTATACACTCTAAAGTTTATTAACAAAATAAATGTGAGCAGTTTACCTTAGTTTATGTATAATGTAAAGTTAAAATCAAAAAACACACAACTATCAAAAATATGAATAAGACAACAAAAGAACTTTGTTTATTGATTGATTCGCTTGCGAGAGAGTGTGAAAACCAAAACAGGCAAAGTATTATGCAAAACAAGTATGAAATATTTAACTAAAAATATATTTACGATAGCGAAATTGTAGTTAAAACAAAATGTGACAGGCGAAAGCAAAGCAAAGCAATGTAACGAAATGCATAAAGCGCACTTGAAGCAATTCCCCACTAAAATTGAAATTTTTGAATTGAAAGGATATCTTGCTCTGAACCCGATCTGGATTTATATTTTAGAGCGCGATTTATGTGTGCTCTGCCTTGTTTTTTGTTAAGTATATGGATACAACAACAAATTTGTATTATTTATGTAGCAACTATGTCTGTATATATACAACACAATTCCAAATGATTAAAAAAGAAAAACAAACACAACGCGCAATTAGCAAATGAGACTTTTTTCGATTTAATAAATGTCAAGGCATTAGCTGAACGTTTTGTAAAAATAAACGAATGAAATAAGAAAAATTCCTACACGATAAGGGATTGTTTTATTTAAAAGAAGGGAACACACTATATAAAGGCGATATTGGGTGGGGGAAGAAGTTTTTTAAATTCAAAAGAAAGCAGATTTCCCGGTTCTTTTTGAAAGTACAGTATATTTTGGTATATGCCAATTGAAAGACAGTTTTTGGTATTTTTATTTGCTGAAATGCGGTCACATAGCCAACCTAACTTTGTTTACATTTATTTTGTTTTTATTTTTTAATGGAATCCTTGGCTAAATATCGTTATAGCTTGGTGGCAGGTGCTTTTGCTGCCGGTGGCAGCTTCTTTGGCAAGTTACCAAGCCACCTTAGTGCTCAGAAGCTGCTAAATGCTTCTGAGACCTCGTACTTGGGTAAGTATTTTGTCTTAGTAAGCGAAATAATTAATAAATTTATTAATTTTTTCAGAAATTATATTAATGCGTGCCCTACCTTTGGCTTTAATGCTGCTTTGCAATGTTAGCAATTTGCGTTGTTTTCTAAAAGCCCTCCAAATGACTGAACAAACATTAACTTGCGTTGTCCTAACCGCTGCCTCCAATTATGTCTTATCGGTGGGTGTTCCCCTGCGGCTATTATAAATATTATTACTCATACTTTAATTATAGTTTGTTTTAGGTGCACTTGTATATAAAGAGCCACTAACAGCAGTATCCGGCCTGGGTATATCACTTATATTGTCCGGCCTTTGGTTTCTTTGCGATGCCGGTGCTGTGCAAGAAAGTCAAACGAAACGAGAAAAAGAGGAATAAATTTAATAAAATATATAAGTTTCCTAATTAAAATATAAGCTAGACTTTCCCAAATATCCTTGTAAATAAAACAATCAGCTCTTTTATCATTTTGTTTAATGTTGTATGTACTATTTTGCAAATACATAGTTTTCATTTCATTTATAATGCTCTCGCACTCACGCTTCTTCTTCTTCATTCCACGTAGTATTATAATTACATCTATTATTTTTCATACGTGGTTTTTGTATTGTATTTTTTCTTTTTCTTTTTTTTTCGTTTGTGTTTCGTGTAAAAGTTTGGCAAAAGAACAAAAAGGTGTTGAAGTATATTATTGGATAGAGCATGAGACAGTGTGTGGAGCACAAACTATATAAATATATATTTATCCATCGTTTATATATATAGGTAATAGTAATTATTTTGTATTTTGTTTTCAGAATCGTTTAATTTAATTGCTAAGACGTATAAATACTTTTTATGTTTCTCATTTCTCTCGACACACATCTGGTAATTATCGCTTGTCAGCTTCAACGCAGCTAGAAACAGGGATAAGTATAGAGAGTAAAGTCGGGCGAGGAGGAGTTATGTACTTTTTGCTCATCTTTTTCGTTCTTTGCATCCGGTTCTGGTTCTGGTTTTTGTTTTTTTCTGGGAGTTTTAGAAACCCGTAGAGCGAGCGCATGCCTTCCTGTATTTGTATATGTTGTTGTTTTAGTTCTTTTTTGTGTGTTTCTAACAACTATTTTGTTTTATTATTAATACATTATTTAAATAAACCATAATTAGGGGAAATATAAGTGTAAGTTGTATTAAAAAAATACGTGCAAATTGGTTTTCTGCCGCTCCTTCGATTCCTTTGTTTTCCCTTCGCTTTCTAAGGGATTCGTATTGTTTAATTGTAGAATCCCATTAATATTCTGGTTGAGAGTTTATTCCCTTTTCAACGTAACCATATTTGTACGTCTACGTGGCCATTATTTGCTTTTTTTTTTATGTTGATGATTGGTTTCGGTTGTGTTTTTGTGTATGGATCTCGAATGAAGTTGATGGTTTCTTATGTTTTGTTTTTGCTGTTTTTTTTTTCTGTTAATACGTATTGTTTTCTGCTCAGTTTTTATTCTCCAATCCGAGGGGCATGCGCTGCTGTGACTGGTTCTGGCGGCTTATGTAGCCACCGCCCTGGTTGCCTGCTCCTCCGCCGCCGCGTCCACCACGATCACCCATGGGCCTGCCACCGCCGTAAGAACCGTTGCCATTCCGTTGCTGGTTGACGCCACGCTGGCCCCGATAGCTGCCGCCGGAGGACTCGTAGCGGGACTCCTTGTTGTAGGGACCATTGCCGCCGCCGCCTCCTCCGTTCTGGTAGTAATTGTTACCGCCACCGCCTCCATTGCCGGTATCATTGTTACGGAAGTAGACGCCGCCGCCACCGCCGGAATTGCGTCCGTTTTGGTTCGAGGAGTTGCCGTATTGACGCGAACGATAGTTTCCTCTGTCAACGCCGCCATTGCGTCGATCATCGCCACGCGTGCCCTGATCACGATCCCGGTCCCGGTCTCCGCCACTGCGACGCTGGTAGTTGCCAGAGTTACGACGGCCATCGCCCTGCGAGTTCCAATGATTGTTTCCTCCCTCGTTGTCCGCATAACCTCCTCCGTTTCCTCCGCGGCCCGCACTGTTGTCTCTGGGCGCAGCCCACTCCTGCTTGTGGCTGGTGTTGCTGCTGCTGCCGTTCGATGCCGCACTGCTCATGGCATTCATCTCCGAGCTCCACTTGGTCGGTGGGGCCGGTGGCGTGGGCTCACCTCCCTTGAGGACATTGTTGAGTGCAACAGTGGCCGCAGTGTTTGTGTCATTGTTGCGCCATTCATTGCTCTCCAAAACTACATCGCTGCCAGTTCCACTAGCATTGGAAGCGGAGTTTCCAGGCGATGGCTCATCCAGCTGCTGTTGCTGCTGCTGCTGAATCTGCTGCTGTTGTTGTTGCTGCTGCTGCTGCTGTTGTTGTTTCAGCTGCTGCTGGATGCGCTGGTCGTAGGTAACCACTGGGCCGTCATATGATGGAAAGACTGAGGTCACATCGCCCGGCTGCATGCCAATTCCCTGAGGAGCTGGCTGTTGATTGGGCAAACGCGGCATAATTAGCATAGGTTGCGGCTGCTGCTGTTGCTGGCGCTGTTCGTGGATCAAAACCGGGGAGAAGAGTTGCTGCTGCTGCTGCTGCTGTTGAGGAGCCTGCTGCTGGGGCTTCGGCTGCTGTTGCTGCTGCTGCGAGGGAAACGACTGATTGGTAAAGGTCAGGGTTTGTATGGCTTGCGGTGGTTCATCGACATGATTCTGCTGCTGGTTGTCAAACACCAATCCCTGGTTGTTGGGAGGCTGCTGTGGGGGTGCTAGGCCTTCAGGATTATCCAGTTCACTGTCCTGCAGAAAAAGGAAGCTTCCTGTGCCGCCCAAAACCTCCGCCAAGGGACGAAGCTGTTGCATGAATTGTTGCTGTTGCTGTTGTTGCTGCTGTGGTGTTGGTGCTGGTGCCTGCGGATGTGGTGGCGCCGGCTTGAAGTAATTCTGTTCCACGGCCCGCACATTCGGAGCAAAGTGAGGCGGAGGCGGATGAGCCTGCTGCTGCTGCTGTTGTTGGGGCGGCTGAGGAGCTGCTCCAGCACCTCCCGTCTGCATTGCCTGGAGATTCACGGGGCTGCTCAGCAGCTGGTGAGGGTGCGGCGGCTGCTGCTGCTGTTGCTGAGGCGGTGCTGGTGCATACAGGACATGCACAGGGGTGGTGGTTCCGCCAGCCGGAGGAGCAGCTTGGTAAACCTGAGGCAGCTGCTGCTGCTGTTGTTGTTGCTGCTGCTGCTGCACCACCAAGGTCTGCTGTTGCTCAAGAAGAGGAGCTCGCTGGTGCTGCTGCTGCGACTGTTGCTGCTCCAACAGAAGATGGCCCCCCGGACGCTCTGGCTGCTGCTGTTGTTGATGCTGTGGTGGATGATGCTGCTCTAGTTCCGGTGGTCCGCCAAGATGCAATTTGTCGAGACCTTCCTCTAGTGAATTGCGAGCCGATGGCTCTGAGGGCAGCTCAGTATCCAGATCGCCTCCAGAGCCATCGTTTAGCAAGTCAACGCCGCCATCCCCTTCGCCGCTTCCAGTGCCACTGTCCGTGCTATTGGCCACCGCATTCTCCACCAGATAGTACTTGTCCAAGTAGCCGCTGTCCTGGATTTGCTGGAACAGACTGCGCAACTTCTCGAACGTTATGTCCCCGAAGGTCTTGGGTCGGGCATTAATGGTCGCAGCAAAGAGTTCAGCTGACTTCTGGGCAGTGGCAATGAAACTGACATCGTCGGCGGTCTCGGGGCGACGGGTTTGCGTCTCCAGGCAGCTGGAAAACGAAATTAGAGAAGGCATAGGAGCATTTAGTAGAGGAAAATGCTTCATAAAGTTATCTTTTTTATAATTTTAAGCTTGCGATGAGTCATCCTTGAAAGACTCACTGATATTTTCACATTTTAAGGCATGTAAACTGTGAGAAATCAAATTTAGCGTTTCGGCAGATCGTTTAGTAACTTTACAAGCCACTAAAACTGTGATAACAACTATAAACTAAACTTACAATTTCTCCAGAACTTCCAATTCACTGCTTTCCAGCTTTTTCGCTCCATTCTCACCGGCCAGAAAATCGTTGCGGACTTGTTCATCGTTGAAGCAGTTCAGAACATTCTGAATGATCAGAACCTCCCGGATCTTGGCCGTCTCAGCCAGCGTCTTTGCCTGGTTGTCCTATAAAACATAAGAAATTGATGCTTTGCCTTAAGAGTAAATAACTAGCACTGGCTTACCTTGCGAGCCTGCTTTTTCTGCTCCTTTTCGGCCTCCTTGGACTGCTGCTGCATCTGCTTGGCCAACTCGCGGGCAAACTCCAGATTGGCCAGAACTGCATCGTACTTTGCCACTGCCGAGGCCTGGTCGCCGCTTAATTCCTTGCCGCTGCTCTGAATGGCGCGATATGATTCCAACTTTGTCTGTTAATAAAAAAGACACAAAAATAAGTACTTTAAATATTAAAAGCAATACTGCTGCGATATTTGGCATACATTGATATTTCCCTAATTTAAAAATATAATTTGCTACAAAAGTAATAATATTTCGACAATTTCCAATTCTATAAAAAACAAAATTTGCAAAATTATTTTCATCCCGCACTGACACTGGCGTTGCCAGATGTCTTACACACACACAGCTGTTAAATGTGTTGAATTTTTATCTTCAACTTGCAATAAGACAAGTTATTCTATCAACTTAAAAGTCATTGGTACTTGCTTTTAGTTAGTTAAATGTATTAAAAAATACCAAACTGCTAGAAGTGTTAATTTCGTAGACTTGTTCTATTTGGCATGCCGGCCGCTGCGATAGATCTGGCAACCCTGGCCTCTGTAGAAAACATGGCGTCGCCCCGAGAAAGCACGAGAAACGGGAGGTGTGCGGGGTGCGCGCAAAACGAAACAAAGCAACACCGAGAGAATGAAAATAAAAATGGTGGGCCATGCTGCCGATCCTTTGTTCCCTCTACCCCGTGCAGGTGTTACTCCTACGACCCCTAGCACTTACCTTGCGCTTCTCCAGGTTCCGGATTTTGTGCTCAATGGTGACCAGCATCTGCTTCAGCGGATTGTACGGCTCCGCGGTCACGGCAACGCCGGCAGGGGTAGCGGCAGCAGCAGCAGCGGTCGACTTTAGCGCCTTCGTGCTTCCGTTGCTCGCATTGTTGTTGTTGTTGGCCAAATCCGACTGACTGCCATCCGCTGCCGGCTGAGCGGCTCCTCCGGCGGCCAAGTTGCCGCGGCTGCCGGCGTGCTGGCCATTAATGGTGGCTCCATCGCCAGAAGAAGCAGCTACAATTCCGCCGCCGCCACCGCTGCCCCCACCAATCGAGCTGACCGAGGCGCGTTTATCCTTGCTATTGTTGTTGTTGCTGGCGGTGGCGTTGGTGATTGTGGTGGTTGCAGCCGAAGGCATGGTTTGCCGCTGTGTTCTTTTCCTGGTTGCTTAACTACGATTTAGCTCGAAATGGGGAATGATGTTCGAACGGTTGCTGTTTTCCCAGTCCAGTTCGCTTGTCTGCTCCGCTCAGGAAAAAAATTTGCAAAATTGTGTCGAGTGACCTTCTTAAAATTATTCGCAAATCCTTTTTTCGCCTTCGATAACATATGGTAAAATTTAGCTAAGGGATGGTTGGTCACTTTGATTTTTGCTATAAAAATACTGTAACTATCGATATTTTTAATTCGATATGTTATCGATACAATATATTTAAATTCGTTTTTGTAAACGGTAAAAACTTGATAAATGAAAATAAATTTAAACCATATGAGTTTTAGTTATATATTCATAGTCACTTTGTAAATATATTAAAATTAAAGAAATAGCTGAAATGCATTTAAAATTACTTTCAGCAATACAAATTTCTTTTGTAAGATGAAATTACTCAGCATAAACCCTTACATAATCAATAATCATGGCACTTTGCCTGCCCCATGTGGGAGCCCAGGCATCCCGTTGCTTCCAAAAGGAGAGCGCCGCTCGAGGCTCCCGGTTTTTGTACGGCTTTACATCCTTATCCAGTATACTGTCATCAAAATTAAGGAATCCTCCAACAGTAACGCCAAAAATTATGAAGCATTTCTCGTTGAAATAGGGCAAACCGTCGTACAGCTCTCCATAGATTTCCTCGTCAACCATAAGCGTTATTTTATCCCTCTGCCAGATCATGGTGTAGTTGTGGAAATCGTCGCCATAGTGGGCTTTACTAACTTGATCCTTAATGAACTGAACAGCTCTGCCATGATGCCAGACCACCATGCCGCCATAAAGATGATTTCCGGATATATCTTCACCCTGCTTAGTTCTCAAATTGGCGTTGCCACGGGCATAGGCAATGCCTAGAAAGATATTAGAATATTACAAATAAAATAAAATTTTACTTAAATTATTAAAATTAGCTGAAAAACTTACGCAACTGCTTGGCATAGTGAGATTCCGCATAGGTGGAAACGGGCTGGAGCATCAGATCTATAAAGAAATTAGAAAATTGGGAACAAGAATATTTTTTTTATCTATTTTACTTACAAGGGAAGAGCCAGTCACCTTTTGGCAACTTGGCCCGTACCACGATCTTTCCAAACTTGAAGCTAAACGAGTCCCTGGTGTGGATTTGGGCAGAGAAAACCGGTGGTTTGATGGTGTAAAAGGTGTTCTGGGCGATGTTACACTCCTGATCCGGATTCTCGACCGCCGTGCACCGATCTCCCAGCTTAAAGCTGCCTTCCTTCACCTCAGTGGCCACAGTGGGAACGATGTAAAGATTGCCTTCCTTTACAAAGGAATTTCGAGGAGAATCGTCAAAGGCCACCAACTCCTCCTCCACATGGTACATGCGCTGCCTGATGTCGTGTTTCCAGGTGCTCTTATTTAGCAGTGCCTCTGCAAAGTTATCCTCGAAAATCAAATCACCCTGGCAGGTGCGTCGGCCACTGTTGACTATGGTTTGGGCAGGCTTGCAGCGCTTGCCCTGTTGCTGCGAAGCCAGATGTGCCTCACACTCGCCCTCGCCCGAGGGGAAGTCAATGGTCCGCGAGTTGGTGTTCCTGGTGGTCAGCAGCCGTTTGTTGATAATAACTCTGGTTTCGCTCTTCTCGAATATCTCTTCGTTATATTGCACCAGCATAGATATCTGAAGCTTGTCGTTATTCTGAAGACTCGTCTTTTGTTTGGAAACCCAACTGCCGTTTACCGATTCCGTAATATAATCCATTAAGGGCGGACAGCTGTCGTCTATTTGAAGCATATAGAACACTCGTTGTATGCCAGGTTCATCTGGAGTAAAAGTGGAAAGAAATTAATTCATTTATTATTAATAATAAATTCTAAATTATTCCCAATAATTATAGAAAACTTACCTGGTATAGACACCTCGAATCCAAGCTCATTAAGCATTTCAAAGTCAATGTTGGGTATTTTAAAGCCAAAAACAGCATAAGTTGAGATGATCAACAATAAGGGGGTTAGGGTTTTCCAGCGCATGACGCAGTTTTAATTACTTTTAGTATATGTACTAACTAGATTCCGATTAAAGTGCTATTCTGAGAAGCTCTGCGGTGCGACTACTGCATCAGATTGAAAATCTTGATCTGAAAAGCTAAAGCCCGCGATAAAAGCTTTTCTGGATCGATCAATAACATTACGCACATGGGAAAAAAATAAAATAAATAATCTTATAAATTGAATTTAATTAATCCGCAATTCATATTGTTTTTATAATATTTATTGGCGTAGTTTAGTTTATTACTCTCTCAAAAAAAGGTCAACAGTTTGTAAAACAATATTATAAAATGTATAAGCTATTATTTTATAATATTTTTTAGTGTATATTAGTTCAATTTCTCTTTAATCTTTAGTAATTAGTTTTAAAGATTTAAAAAAAATGTCAAGAGTTCGTAAAACCCAACTTAATTTCCTGCCAAACTTGACATTAAATTAATTCATTTATAATCAGTCACACATAAAACTTCCTTCTTTTAATGAGAGCCTAGGATTATCTCCTTCTTTTTGAATTACTAGAACATACGGTTTCCCTTAAATAAAATTAATATTTCCTTATAAAACTAGTATTAATATAAGCCAGAATTATTTCCCATTTTATTGATGATTTTTTCAAGTGTAAAACCAGCTTCCATTATCGCATCAGCTGTGCCAATCTTTTTTGCCGAAGGCTGTTCCCCGAGAGGAGCGTCAGAGCTACGCTAGAACTACGATTCCGCGCTGTTTTAGATGATTATAAAATGTTTAGTTCTCAGAGAAGCCGGGTCGCAGCGGCAGCTGATATGACCAGGGATTTGCACAAGCCAAACCGCGATTGCCGGGGCCAAAACTTAAAGTAAACAAATAATAAAAAATCGCCCAGCAGCGACGCGACGGCAGAAACCGGTTGTCATTGAGATAGAGACACAGCCCAGCCTGAGTCAGAGTCAGAGGCTTCGGATGTGCGGAGAAAAAATTACGGAAATCGAGGATTCAGAATGCCAGGATTGTACTTTTGGATACTTTTCCTGATTGGTTTTGGGCAAAGCCTAGGATATAAGATACCCACGCCCAGGGTGGAGCTGCTGGAGAATAGTTTTCGCGTCTCGATACCAGGTAAGCTAAAGGAATTGCTCTTTAAAATCTTTGGTTTAAGATTCTTTCTTCTTTTCAATAATGTAGAAGCTACATATATTTTCCTAATCAAAACATTGCTGATTAATATAATGATTGTAATTCGTTGAGATAGGTTTCATTTGTGTTGAAGAAATTCTATTAATTCAAAAAAATAATCTCTGTTTCTTTTACTTTTATATAAATGTGCGTCTAGACGAAGTGGGCGTTAAGGTGGTGGCTTTTAATGTGAATCGCAACCGAAATTTTACTTCGTTCAACCAGGGACAATTTAATGTGAGATTAACCGAACCCCAGAATGGCAGCTGGTCCAGTGACTTCAATTCCGGTGCCCTGAGAGCCCAAGATGTTTTGTATCTCTGGACAAGTGTCCAGCACGAAAAGGCCTTGTACCAGGATTTGGCTCAACCTCTGAGGGTGTGCAGCCTGGGGGGAACTTACTTACCCAAAGGCTGTTCGAGCGATGAGGATCTTACGGATGACAACCAGCTAAACACTGAGGACTCAGCCTCGGAACCCCCTTCTCCCGCGGTGTGTGAGCCTTCTATATCAACAGTTTCTCCACCAATTGCTGTTCCGATCTGCAAGGGACAACTTCTGTTTGAGGAGAATTTCGATGAGCTGAACGAAACCCTTTGGCTGCACGAAGTGCGTCTGCCTTTGGATACCAAGGATGCGGAATTTGTGCTTTATGATGGCAAGGCCAAAGCTGAAGACGGTCACCTGGTTATGGAGCCGCTGCTCTGGTCCAGTTACCGTCCGGATCTTGCCATAAACAATGCCAGGCTCGATCTGGCGGAGAGATGTACCGGCTCCCACGATCGACTCAAAGAGTGTGTGCTGCACACAACCAGGAGTGGACCCAAGGGAATAACGCCACCTGTAGTCACACCGCGTGTTAGCACCAAGGAATCCTTTGCCTTTCAATATGGAAGGATTGAGATACGCGCCCGGCTGCCGAAGGGCGATTGGTTAGTACCGCTTCTCCTGTTGGAACCCCTAACGGAATGGTACGGTCAGACGGGCTACGAGTCTGGTCAGCTACGCGTGGCCATGGCCAGGGGTAACACCAAGCTCAGGATGCCTCATGGAAAGCTGGTAGATGGCAGAACCCTGTACGCTGGTCCTGTAATTTCCACAGATGCCCGTCAACGGGAGGATATGTGGGTGAGTCAGCGTAGAAACTCGCACTTTGGCGATGACTTTCACACCTACAGCTTGGATTGGAGCAGCAGCAGGTTGCTGTTCTCGGTGGATGGCCAGGTTTATGGGGAAATGCCGAGTGGCTTTGCGGAATTGGATCTGAATCCCAGATGGAAACAGGGGGCTACCATGGCTCCTTTTGATAGAATGGTAAAAAATATATTTGAAATATTTTAAATATTATTTTATTAATTGAAATAAATACCCCACAGTTTTACATCTGCTTGGGCCTCTCCGTTGGCGGCTTTGGCGACTTTGTGGACCATCTGCGTACGGCTAACTACGAGAAACCTTGGATGAACTATCATCCCCAGGCGAAACTTCAATTCTATCAAAGCCAGGATTGGCTGCCCACATGGAAACAGCCCTCTCTGAGAGTAGACTCCGTACGTGTCTATGCCAACTGATAATCGTGTCATCTTATCGCAAATAAAGCTCTGAGGGGGAATTCAGATGTTCTGTTGTCTTTCAGTCTGCTTTTAAATTCGAAATAATAAAGATGTATTTATATTTGGTAATAATCCCGAGTCTAGTGATCGCCATTGAGTCATTTGAGGTGCCCCAGTTGCTAGCAAATGTTACAGAAGACAAAAATTCTGCTTGGTTTTGGCTGCCAGGTGAGTGAGATTGAAATCTCTGCAGTCTTGCTTTGTTTAATAATAAAATACAACACTAAATCTTTCTTAATTTATATAAAAACTCCATTATTTTATTGTTGCAATTAGTTAGTTAGTGTATAGGCCATTAAGGCCACGATTCCAGCATTCCCCAATGTCGCCACATATATGCCTGTACAACTGATTAAGTGTTCGATCAAAGCTGCACCGATTCTGGACATAAAGGCCAGGCCCGCAGCGCCGTAATAAAACATATTATCATCTTCGAAGCCCAGATACGAGGTTGAAGCAATATTAGCAATCAGTGCCAAATCCTTTAGAGTCTCCGTGGTGGTGTCCCATTCATCTCCCATCTTTCCCAGCATGTCGTAGAAGAGCGGTATCAGTGACAAGGCATGCACCATGGCCACGGAACGAAAATCGGATAGGAGATAGAACTCGATATTGGCCAGCGGCAGGGGAATCACCTCCAGAATGCTAGACGAGATAACATATGACCGTCCGCATTCGTCGTCCTCATCGTAAACGTCTCGCACCAGGCCAAGTATGCCGTGGACCAGGCTGAAGGATGCCGCCAAATAGCCGTAGGGATTATCGGCCGGTGCCAGGATAATCATTGCATATATACAGGCCGCAATGAGCACCAAGTTTGTTAGCGCGCCAAAGAAATGCATTTTGATTTTCTTCGATTCGAATTAATCAGAAAATAAAAACAGGCAACACACAAAGCAGCTTATTGGGAGCCAGAATCCGAGAGAATATAATTTTGAATGCTGTTAGCTTGAGTCTAAGGCTTCGAATGAACTATATGAGCCACAGTGATGGATAGATAGCCTCAATGACAGTAAAGTCAAAGGTTAGCCTTATGCCAAAAATATTGGAAACTTTTCCGAAAGCATTTGTTACTTTTTACTAAAAAGTTTTTAGGCTAAGGATAATTGTCATGTTTATAATTATATGTGTTTTTTTTTTTACAGAGGACAATCGCATCAGTTCGGTTTTATATTACACCAATTACGGCAATGATAGTTGCCCTGCCTACAATTATAAATCTGATCCTAAACTGATTCTTCCCTGGGCCATTAAAAAATACATAAATGAATCTTTAAAGATCTCGGCTATTGTGCAGACCAAACAGGATGAAATCTTTGCCGAGACTTATCGTCTAAAGTCCTTGGGAAGCGAGTTAAAAATGGAGAGAGTGATGCAGGAATGCCACCTTCCTCCAAAAATGCAACCTCGTAGGTTGAACAGTGGTAACCCCATATTCTCAGAGTTCTTTGATAATAACAACCTCGACAACTGGTTCCATGTGGTGCAATCACAGCTACCGGCTCCGCATTACGAGGGAGTGGCCTTTGTAAAAAACAAAGCTAACTCTTTTCTCCACAACAATAAATTGCACATATTGGTCACTAAATCCGATTACTCTGACAAAAAACCGTTTTACCTACCATATTGTACTTCCAAATCAAAAAAGCGTTGCGGTAGAAAAATGTACAACCCCTTGAATTACCGAACTGTACCGCCCTTTGTCTCGGCCAAACTGCGATCAAGAAAAACTTTCTCTTACTGTAGAATTGAAATAGAGGCTAAAATGCCCATTGGGGATCTCCTATTTCCAGGTAATTTCATTTTATATTATCATTTAAATTATTCTAATAAATAAAATATATTTTTTTAATAGGACTTAACCTGGTCTACGACGATGGGGATGATACCGACGATGCCATTCGCATTGCCATTGTTAGGGGCAACGAGAGATTGAGCGATAATGCTGGAACCGAAATCGGAGGATCCAGAGTCTTTGCTGGTGCCATTTACATGAGAAATGGAAAGACGGAAATTCACGAAGAAATTCAATATACTATTCAAAACCAAAATCACTTTGGAAAAAAATTTCACACCTACTCGGTTATTTGGCATGAAAAGAAAATTGTTTATAAGGTAGATGGTCGCACAATTGCCACGATCACCGGGGAAGTCCCCCAAGCGCTTAGTGGAAAGAAGGTAAATCAGCTTACAGAGTTATTAATTACAGAGTTATAATTAATTTTTATGATTTTCCAGCGTCATATTGAACTATTTGTAACGGTCGGAGGTGAACACAATTTCCCAGATTTCCGCATTCCACCGTCTCAGAAAAATTATCGAAATTGGAACACAAGTTTGTCCTCCCACGTGAGGACAGCGGTGGAAATGGCGCCGATATGGAAGCAACCTAGGATGGTGATTAGAAGCATACAAGTGTATTCCACTGATGAATCTGAAAACTAAATTATTACGTTTAAGCGTAATCAAAAAAATCTGCATTTTGTTTAAAAAAATAACATAAACAATCTGCTATCTTAAATGCAAATATAAATAAAATACACAGCTCTCTCTACTTATAAAATAAGTTCAAGCTTTTGAACCCCAGATTATCGGTTTCGTGCTCAGTCTAAAAAATTTGGTCAGCTCTCAAAACGCGAACGTTAGTCTTTGATTATCAGCCATGCGGATAGGTTGCGTCTTAGTTATTTTGGCAAATATTATTTATCATCTAGATGGTTGGAAGATAACAGATCTATCAGTAGAAGCTTATCAAGGGATACTATCAATTGGTTTTCCCAAGCCGAAATTTGATGGCATCGACATGATTTACCTTCAAGCGACACGCGTTTCCTATGAATGTGAAGTCAAATATGCTTACTTAGCCCTGCCCGATTATCAGTTATTTACCCCCCGGGCGACGTTTAAATTTGAATGGTATATAAGAAAAGGTGACAAAGTGAGAGTTCAAATATTGGCGGAGGGCAAAAAAAGCATCGAAACGCAGAACGGAGTATTCACGATAAATTCCGAAGGATCCATTGATATTGATGAGATACCGACCGCAACGTGTAAATCAGCGCCAGCGCGAAAGCAAACCCCAACCGAGAGTCCGCCTTTGACTTGCGACAAGTTAATCTTTGAAGATAACTTTAACGATGACCAAATTCTTACGGAGAAATGGGATCATCAGGTAATTTATAGAAATTTAGAGCCTTATAAAGAGTTTGTTGCCTTCGTTTCCGATCCAATTAACTCCAACATAACCAATAATAAGCTGCACATATATATGACAGACGGAATAAGTCCTGGTAAAATGCCACTCGGCGGTGGTTGCAAGGGGACGAATTTAGAATGTGGATCAAGTAAGAACAAATCTCACTTTAAGCCTATTACTAAAAGATCCGCCAACTTATACAGTAAGTTCACCTTTAAGTACGGACGCATAGAGATCAGCGCTCAAATGCCAAGAGGTGATTGGCTATTCCCAAGTAAGTGATAAGAAAAAATTAATTATAGACAAGCTTGACAAATTTTACTGAAGCCTAATTATTATTATTGGCAGATATTCTGTTGGAACCGAAAATTAAGCTGCAGGATAAGCCCAAGGATCAGATTCGTCTGTACTCGAGGGGCAATGATTTCCTGCAGGACAAAAATCTTTTACATTTCGATGGAAGATCTCTGTTCGGCAGTGTGGTGGTTTGGCATGAAGAGCATAACGTTTGGAAACCATCTGAGTATTGGACCGTACGGGAAGGTAAACGTAAAGATTCACATTTCTGGCGTGACCCGCACAACTACACCATAATATGGCAAAAGAATAAAATATCCTTCAAGGTTAATGGTGTTCACTTCGGAGACATAACCAATAGGAACCTTCTTGAGCGATTCAACGAACATGAGGTGAGTTGTCTTATAACAAATATACCTTACAAATATTTATAAATCGCAAAATCTTTACTATTTAGTGTCACTTGGTCCTGGGCCTAACCGCCGGCGGTAAACTAAATTTTGATGATGAAGTTCTGATGGCGAAACACAAAAGTTTTGTGAACACCAATCCCTCGGCAGAAAAAATATTTATCGAGGAATATGATAAAGCAAAGGCTACACCACTAATTGTAGATAATATTCGTGTTTACGAACTTAATGAATGTTAAGTAATTAAATATAGAAATTTGTAATTATTAAAAGATATTTGCAGTCAGTTCGCTTTAAGAACTATTTAATTTGTAATTTTAAATGTTGTTTTGGGAACTGGAAATCTCGATTTATTATTAAAGTCTTCGTTTAGGGCAGATCACCCATTCGGATTAGAATCTTAACCAAATCTTAACTAGAAGGTTTTGCCATTGTTCTTTTTGGAACCATTGTTCCGGGAGTTTTGCGTGGACTTCTTTTTGCGCTTGTCCGACGACCAGTCCACATCGTCCTCGTCGTCTGTCCCACCGGCATTACTCCCGGAATGCAAATGGGCTGTGGTGGCACCCTCCTTGGTGGCCAGGCGACGGGAGGCAATCCGGGACGAAATGCGACCCATGCCCATGCACTTTTCGAGGTGCGGAGCAAAGCGGGCAGCCGCCACCGGACGATCACAGTTGGGGCAGGTGCAGTCCATCGGTTTCTTGGCAGTCGAAATGCCGAATATGTCTAGGTTGGGCATCTCGCAGATGCGGTACGTGGAGTCCTCTGGGACTCCGTCCAGGGCAGCCAGATTCCCAGTTTTACGCAGATGATGTGTCTCAATGAAGATCCCGGCCACGGCGTCGTCGAGAAGTGTTTGATACAAGTAATTGACAGCTTCGTCTAGGTTCTTTGGCTCCTTGATGAGCTCCCGAAAGTTATTCACTATGGCGGTACTGGTGGTTGTGGGATTTTGGTTTCCCGATCCTTGAGCACCCGGCGTTGTCGGCATGTTGGCTGCACTTGCTGACATGCTAGTTGGGTCAAACAAAAGGATTATTAACTTTAACAAAAAATTTGTTTACCATGCCGGTACCTAGATCGGGGAAAACAGCGATATGGCTAACTTTATCGATGAGCGATACATCGATATTTCCATTACGGCTTATAACCATCGAGATAATGAAAATTCTCAGACCTGGTCACTTTAATACCATGGTCTTCAATTCGTAAACAAATTGAATTTGCAAAAATAGACATAAATATATATGAAATGTTGCTTAACAAGAAGACTCTTATGTACAAACAGCTGGTGGACAAACTGTACGACAAATGCCAGAGAATACAAGCGGAAAATGAGCGCTGTGTGATGAGGTAAGCTACAGCAATCCCAATGATGCTTTCAAAACTAAACCAACATGTGTGATAACTTATTTCCAGGGTTAATGGCATAAAGAAGATCGTGAAGCGTCGCAATCACGATGTGGAGCTACTCAAAAAGCGACTGGACAAGCACGGTGACAATTGGCGCTCCGTACCGATGGTGGCTCCGCATCCCAAGGGCAAAACGGAACAGAAACGCCGCGGACCCAAACCCAAAAACAAACCGGACGGAGGTGTGGGAGCAGGCACCACGGGATCCGGACAAGGGACCAATTCTCCGGCTGTTCGCAAGCCCCGGAAGCAGCGGGCGAAACTACAGCCGCCCGCGACAAATCTCAGTGCGACTATTCTGACTCCACAGCCGCCACAAAACCAAATGGGGACCTGATATTTAGGCATTCACACTGAAATATATTTAAGATTCATAAGGCTAATAGTACATTTACCACTTTTATTAAGGCAAAATATAAACCAAAAACTTTAACAAGCATTCATAACCTGCGGAGATTCGGTACAAGCTATGCCACAATTTTCCCAACATTTCATGTATGTAATTCTTAAAAAGCGGAGCATTCTCAATCACTGGCTGTTTTAACTTAATTATATTTTTTTGGAGTTTACTTAATTGCTAGAACATAGAAATTCAACGGGTAGATGGGCATTTGCGTCTTTTATTCGGCCTGACGGAGGCGCGCCAGGCGCTGGGTGAGCTCGTCTTGTTCCTGGGACACAGCTGTCGAGGCGCCGATTGTCTGGCTCTGGACACCGCTGGGCAATTCCATATTAAGCTCCAGCCCTGCCTCGTCGGCCACTTGTTGGAGCAGATTGTCAACATCGCCTTGGGGCACCGAGGTGGTCACCGTGTCCGACATGGTGCCCTCCATCACGGAGCTCTGGACATCCAAATCCTCGAACTGTGACTCGAATTTCTCCATTAGCGACGAGATTTTCTCCAGATTCATGCCCTTCATTGCTGCGTCCATGGCCTTCACCACGCCGGCCATAGAGCCAGTAACCTTGCGGGTGGTTAGCGCCGATTGAACCCTACTGGCCACTGCATCCACGCGAGCACTCATCCTGAGATAGTTGACCGCCTGGTTCTTCTGGCGAATGGCGTTTTCTGCATGAATGCGGGCCACATCCATGTTGCCTTTTTGGATGGCCTTCTTGGCCTTGGCCTTCTCCAGCTTCTCCTCCTTCTCGCATTTCTTCGAGTTGCGTTCCAGCTCCTTCACCGCGAATTTTAGATTGAAAAGGTGTTCTGGAAGAGGGGAAAAAGTAGGTATGGGTTTGTTTTTTCTTGTTGGGAAGTCTGGCGTCATCGCTCTCCGTTCCACTTACTTTCCATTGAACTCGTAGACATGTCGTTACCCAGCTTGATGAATTTTCTTTAGCGAATGAAGAATAAAAGGGTCTGGCAGTTGGCTTGTAGCTTCAGCTGACAATTTTTATCAATTTACGTTGTTTTTTTTTTTACACGAATGAATCACTTCTAGAGCTGTCATCGATACTAGTATCGATACCTTGATGTTTATATTATTTGCCACAGTATCGATTCAGTAGTTAGATTATCGATATATCGTTATACCGAATTAGCCAAACCGGAAGTGAAAAATTATTACAATATCGAAAATAATAACTATTTATGTTTTAAATTAATAAATATTTATTGGAAACATATGTAAGCAATTTAAAAATATTTCAAAATGCTGATTTGCGCTCTTGAGGAGGTGTTGCCAGATTTCGTTAAGGTTTTCAAAGTTTGGTGCTGTAAAAACTCAAATTTAAAGTTTTATTTCAATTAAATATTATTTTATGCAGTATTTCTTATAGAATACATCCAACTTTATTGTTATATTTTTAATATTTCACATCGGTGAACTTAAACTTCAGTGGAATATTGGGCTTATAGAGAAACTTGGAGTTGAAGGCCTTCTCGGTGGGATAATTATATTCTATGTGAAAATTTCGCACCACATTGGCCGCGGTTAGTTCCAGTTCGAGATCCACTATCCGCTTTCCCACGCACATGCGGGGACCAAAGCCAAAGGGCAGGTAAACAAATGGATTTGTGTTTGTGAGGGCCACCGAACTATCTTCGTTCGCATCCTTACGACGCAGCCAACGCTCCGGCAGGAACTCCTCTGGCCGTGAGAACAAGCGTTCATCCTTCAGCAGAAAAATGTTGGTCATCAGGAGGTGTGTGCCCTTGGGGATGCGATATCCGTCCAGTACCACATCCGCTCCGGCAGATCGCACATTACCAAAGGTAACCGGATACATCCGCATGGATTCCTTGATGCAGGCCCTCAGGTATGGTAAAGATTTCATGTCCTCCAGCGTAAATTCCTTATCTGGCGATGGCAGCTTGGTTAGCAGCTCCTCCCTGAGCTTCTGTTGCTTCTCCGGATTCTTGGCCAGATTCAGCAATAGTCCCGCCAAGGCCGTAGTTGTGGTATCCACGCCGCCCATTAGCAAATCCATACCCATGACAATAGCGAACTTCCTGTCAACCTGCAACAACTGCTCCAGGACACTTTTGTGCTCCGTTGGGTTGTTTTTAAAGCGTTCCATAGCTTCGTTCACGTACAACGAACAGGTGTCGAAGATCTCGTCGAAGGCCTGGCTAAACTTCCTGTAAGTGGGCGTCGAAATATACTTGTACAGCGAGGGTTTGATGCCAAGCTCGAAAAACGAATCCATAACGATTTCAATGTTCTGAAACATTCTTGCGGCCTCAGCCGGCTGATTGGTTTCCCTAAGGAGTCCCAGTTCCTTGTCCAAGGCCACCGTGGCCACCGACTCAAAGGCCAGCATGTTGATAAAGTTGACAAAGTTCTCCGGTACCTCAGAGGAATCCCTATCCCTCAGCTCCCGAATGCGTTGGATGAACTGGCGATTGACCCGCTGCATCGGCTTCAGGTAAACGGCCACATTTCGGTGCTGCATGAGGACGGGATTGGCGGCGCTTCTCATCTTACCCCATTCGGGGCCACTGGAAATGGAAATAACGCATTTGTATAAACTATTTTGTACAAAATTATTATTAATTATTAACAATTACTTGCTGAACAATCCAATGCAGTCTTTGAAAAAACCATCGGGACGGATCTTCCGATAGTGGAGAACGGGCTCAGAGCCGCCTCGCACGGGCCACTGACCCTCGGTCCGATAGACCTTTTCGAAGGTCTCCACATTGAAGGCGATCACCGTGGAGGGCATGCCAAAGAGTCCGGGCATCATGCAGATGTCGCCAAACTGCTTTTTGAACAGGCGCATCAGCTCATCCAATCCCATTTGATAGTACTGGCCGCCTCTTTGGTAGCCACGAATCAATTCCCATCTGGTTGGACCGGGGAGATCAGTAAAGGGTTTTGCCGTTTGCCATTCCGGATCCAGTTTTTGAACCTGCTCCACATTTCTGTTGACTGCCAACTGGGAACTCGCCCTCAGACCGTTCGTTATTGTTCGTCGTAGTAGCATCGTGGAGGTCTCTCGGCAGAATGATTTCCAGCAAGGTGAGCATCGCAAGCAGGAAAACTTTTTTATACGTATTTTTTTAGCTTTCAATTAATTGCACAAGGTTCGGCAAGAACTTATAGAACATTCCATGGGGCTATTTTTCAAGCTTTTTATAAGTAAGAAAATTCTTTGGGGATCGCTGAAGTGATATTGTTTCTTGACAATTTTGTAAAGTATCATCGCGGAGGTCACTCAGCGGAATGATTTCCAGCAAAGCAACAATCAACAGCAAGACAACTTTTATACCTATTTTCTAGCTTTTAATTAATTACACCAGGTTTGGCAACAACTTATAGAGCTTTAACGGCGTTATCTTTGAAGCTTTTTCTAAAGTAAATATATTATTTAAGAGATAGCGATTGGTTTGTTTTTAATTTTGTACAGAGCTTTTAAGTGTAGTAATTTGTTTGTTTATTTATTTATTGATAACAACTGATAATAATCAGATGAACTGGGAAAATGAACTTAAAGTTGAACAGGTTTATATTATATATTATTATTTATTTATTTATTATTTAATATATATTTTTATGTCCCAATATTTTCTTAAAATAATATATTAGCACAGAGCATAGAAGCAAATCCAATTGTATTTCAATATAAAGCCTTCAAAAATGATTTTCTTATATAAATAATTTACTTTACATTAATGTTATGTTATTAAATTTAAAGCCTTATTTTTAAATACAATATTAGACATTTTACATAATATAAAGCAGCTTCTTTTCTTGTAAAATATCAAAATTATAAAGAGAACCCTAGTTATTAATTAAAAATATAATTTTCTGGTAATTCTTGTCCTTATTTATTTTGAAATAATTTCGATTTAAGCTAGACTTGTAGAAATAAAATATATTTAAATTTAATTGACCAATATCCTGCTCATAAAACCTCTTAATATCGACCAGGATTATTCTCAGCGTTAGCAAAATAATCAAAACTGGCAAATGAAAATTGCTGTGGTCCTCCATATAGCGGATTAAAGTGGCCTAAATTATGTTTCCCCCGTAGCAGGGTGGGGGGGTGGTAGTTTACCAATTTCGCTGGACGAGTATTAAGCACTCGACGCCACTGTGCCCCACCGGCTATCAATAATATATGGGTCTCAAACGCTTGCATTGGAGCACAAAGGACAAAAGCAAAACGCATTTTATGTGCATTTCAAAAACAATAAACCAAAACAAAAGGGCCAAATCGGTCGAGCACACACACACGGTGGGTTAAACCAGGAAACAATGGGGTGCGGCAGCTGGCCGGCCCATTGTTTTGACCAACTTTGCGGAGTCCCAGCTCCCTTACTCCCTGCCTAAACCAAACCCAACTGACCACCAGAATGTATTACATATTAAGTCTGATAACACGTTGCTGGCTTAAATTATAGCCGAGGCCCGTTATGGCCACAGTTACGCCCACTAGAAAACGGGGGAGGGGGTAGGGTGAGCTGGAAACTGAAAGCCGAAACTGCAATTTGCCTGGACTGGCACATATCCAAGGTAGGACTGTCGTTCAGCGAGGAATTTATCTGTTGGCGGCGGTTAAAGTAATGGTAAATTGAATTAAATTAAATCAGGCATTTTATCAAGCATTAAATTAAGAGTTTTAAAGTATTTTTTAGCGAATTACCTTCTAAAAAGTATTCAGTTGTAAAAAAAATGCAAATTAAAAGCCCACCGTAAGCCAAGTAACCATCCCCTAAGCATGTTGATATAAATTGTACACAAATTACACAATCGACCGCCAAACAAGCCGCAAAACTTTTGCCAAATTAACTGCGACTGTAGGGCCCGAAACACATAAAAAAGTTTCCACATAAATTGTTGTAAAATATTATAAATATTGTTTAGACCACGCAAGGTGTGGTGTGGTCAGTCCAAAAATAAAATATACATATTTATTGGCCTAAATATATATATAGAAACAAATATAAGCCTAGGATTATGGCCGTGTTTCCTAGAGACAATAGAAAGGTATTATCTATAACAATGGTATTGTATTTATATGATTTACAGCACATATAGTTGGAAATAAAACTTATTACTTAGATTGGTGTCTGAAAAATCCATTTAATATTAAAAGATAACCCTTTAAAGACCTTAACTTGGGCCACAGTGGCCCAAATCGATGTCCGCCCACTCGAAGGGGCTTGCATTAATTTGCAATAACTCTTCCATTTGCCTGTCATAATCGAAATCTAGCCAAACTGTCACTTGAGTGGAAATGCTTTGACATTATCATAACTGCATCAGATGTTCAATAATTTTTCCCTCTCTCCCTTCCGCCTGCACTCGGCAAATGGAATCTGCCATGAAGACACCTAAAGACCAAAGGCAAACAGCCGGATTTCTTTCGTCATCCCTTTATTTTTTTATTTTATTTTCAGACTTTCAGCTCCCTCTTTTCTTGCTCTTTATCACGCGCCCAATTTAGCGCTGGAAGGGGGAACGGCGGCGAGTGCCTCGACTGAGCTATCCAGATCCCACAATCGGAGCCCAGACAGAGCCCCGAACCTCGCCCACTTGCCACCCCATCCACTTTGCAGCCAAAGGCAACGAAAGATTAAATCAGCGCAAAGTGCAAACACTGTGTCAAGTGTAGACCAAGCGCCAGGACCCGGCCAAAGAGACACACGCCACCGTTGGGGCCATCGATAGGGCCAACATTGCTTGTTGGCGGAAAAGAACCTGAATCCGAACCCGATCCGATCCGACACACTCACAAAATAAAACGGATAAATGTCAATCAAATTAACTGGCTATGCGATATGCAGCGATAGTGAAGCAGGTGGAGTCGGGGTCCCTTTTCCCCTCCTTTCCTGCCAAAGGAGTTTTCTTTTCTGCTTGGTCATAAATTAGTGCCTGAAGTCCTTTTGGGAGCCGTAAAGAGGAGTTTCTTGGGATTGAATGGGATTCCCTTACAGTGATTGCTACGATTTCATGTGAACTAAATTGAATAGTGGGTTTAAGACAATTCAATTGCAGAAGGAACAAGAAGTCTTTGATTTTAATTTATTTAAAGGTTTATTTGATGTAAAGTTTTTATTTAAAATAATGTTTAGTAGGATTTGCAATTAATTTATTAGACAAAAAGTTGGTTAAAAGGTTTTAAGTACATTTTATTCAATAGAATTATCTTTATACCTTTTATTTTAATTTATTTTAAGGTTTATTTGAAGTAAAATATGTATTTAAAATGATTTGTAGTAGGGTTACCTTTTATTTAATTAGACAAAAATTAGTTAAAAGGTTTTAAGTACATTTTGTTCAGTATAATTATCTTTATACCTTTTATTTTAATTTATTTAGAGGTTGATTTTAAGTAAAGTTTGTATTTAATTAGTTAACAGGTTTAAAGTACATTTTGTTCTGTAGAATTATCGTTCTACCTTTTCTTTGCTCCTTACTATTAACCCCTTTTAATCACGTAACCAGCTTACCTCTCCAAACCCCTAGTTTTAACCCTTGTTAAGTATAATAAAGCCAAAGAGGATTACATTCCTGAAACCCCCACACCGACCATCTGTATTTAAGTTACTAATTAAGACAACAACTGTGAAAAAATCAACATGAAGAACGCGAGGCAAACATTAATTATTGCAGTTTTTCTATTTGCATTTATCTACTATGTATGCATCGCTGTTTGTGCGGAACTAAAGGCAAACAAATGTGGAAAACACAGAGTAATTAAGTTGCATTTTCAGGGAATGAATGAAAAGGGAAAACTTTGTGAAATGTAAACAGGAAATGAGGATGGTCTCCTTTGCTTCCTGTGATTTTTTTCCACAATTTTAAACGCTTGCAAGGAACTTGGCTCAACAATTTAAGGCGCATTAACTGCAGGCAAACAGGAAACCATTTCCGATATTCCACTGATAATTACAAACAGACAGTGGTGGGTAGAGGAGAGTCAATAGGATACCGCCAACCAACCGTCAACCGCCTCTCTCTCGTCCTGTCACAGACATCAATCGGCCTCTCCATTCGATGACATGGTTGCCGCCCTTGGGCAACGCCCCCTGGCTAACCATAAACCATCGATTGTGGGTCAAATTGGGTTGATGCGACATGAAGCTCTCGGATTCTTGGGCCCTACACTTGCCCTCCGGATGACAGTCAACAATATCGGAGTAGCAGCATCACCATTACTGGCATAAACCACGCGTATTTACTGCGCAGCGGTTAATCAAATGTTTGACTTGAACTCCTCTGTTTGGAATTAAACAAAGGAAATGCGTTTCCTGTTGATTGGGTACAGTTCTAGTGGAGGAAGGTTAACATATTAAATAGTAAAGTATACATATCTTCAAGCTCAAGAACTGGATGCTATTAAAAAACAAAAAATCTATATACTTAAGCTTAAACTTCAAGACTTTTATATACCTCTTTGATATATATTTCCTACTTTATATATTTTTAGAAATTTACAATCTCTTTCTCTTAGCATTTTTCCATCAACCTAATTTCCTTTTCAGTTTCCCCTTCCCCAATAATTAATTCATTTAGTTGCACTAACCAATTTTCTTACTAATTTCTGTACTAACAAATCTGTCAAATGTGTGGGTGTCCTCGGCAATTAGCTGAGAGCTCCTGCTGAGAGCGATCTAGGCTTAAACACGGCTAACAAACCACCCATATTCGCCTGTTCTGGCTGCAACCGTAGTGGTCTGGTTTTTCAGGGGAGGTAGAGAGTAGTCCTCCTGCACGGCACGACATAGTTCCATTAAACTTTCGACGATAACGCGCCAAACTTTGCGCCCGGCGAAACTCTCAGTAATTTGCAGGAAGTCGGAACACTCGCACTCCCATAAGTTAGGCCCCGGCACTAATCAAGCGCTGCATACCAGAGACTACGGCAATGGCCGGGCGACTGCGACTGCCCCACTGAGGCATTTATTAATAACGCGAACTTTAAATAACCCGCCAGAACTTAAGGCAGGCCTGGGCCCAAGTCAACTGCAACCTTCTCTGTATCCTGCAGGTCCTGCTGCCTTGCTGCGGTTGCCTGATAATTGCGCATACGCCACGTTGCCGGCTCGAGCGTTTGGCTGGGCATTTTCTGAATATTCGCAAATTTTGTGGGCCGTGCTCTGCATAGTGTGTACTCCTTCGGGGCTAAGGATATCCTGATCGCTGCTAGCCGACAAGAAGTCTTGGTTAATTGTTGATATTTATGAGTGGGACTCAGATTTTAAGGATTAAGATTTAAGATTTTAAAATTATTTTGGAGGAAAGAAGTTTTAAGTAAAGATATCTAATATTTTGAAAGGAGTTTTTAATAAGTTTTTGTATTTTTAATACGATTTTATAGAGAGAATCCTAAAAATATTTTAATTTAAATGAAGTTAGTAAGGGTTTTAAAATAATTTTGGAAAAAGAAGATTATAATGAAGATACCTTAAATTTTATAAGGAAAATTTGTTAAGCTTTTATATTTTTAATAAGATTTAAAAGGGGAAAATCCCAAAAGTATTTAATTTTAAATAAAATCAAGACATAACTTGGGTTTATTTATATTTATATACATAAACTGCCTTTAAATATTCATATTTCCACAAAAGCTAAACGTTTCCATATTTCCACTTTAAGAGAGCATTCCCCCAAAGTGTTAACTTGTTTCTCTGTTTTCTGAAAAAGAGTTTACTTGGCCAACTGCAGGAACTGCAGTGAATTCGCAGCTGTTTGGATTGGGTGTTTGTATTGTTATTATTATTACGGCACATGTTGCCCAGATGGCCGCGCAGGCCAAAAAGCCTGGCCTTCTCCGGACCAAGGGCCTACTTGGCTTGCCGGCACTATCAATCTTTTGCCATGTTTTTCATTACTTTTAGTTTTTTGTTTTCGTTTTTGTTTCTTTTTTTTCGATTTGCTGGCATCCTGCCATGTTGCATTATCGTAAAATGGAATTTTAGAATTTTCGTAGCACCACCTCTGGCCGCTTCGATTCGTGACTGAATTTTGGGCAATGGCCTTTTGAGTGACTCCTGCAATGACTACCCTCTACTTCGATTGTGGCAACAGGAAACTACTGGGTTGTACTGGGTTGCCCTTCCTTAACCTCTTTTGCAGGGTCATTTGCACTTGCTGCCAGCACAAACATCACCTGGTGATTCCTTTCGGCAGTTGTCCGTTGTTGATATTTGGCCAAAAACATTTCTCAAAAGAGTTCAACACGAAAATTGGCCAAGAAGGAGGCAGGCAAGGAACCAAGCGACCAACCACCCAACCAGACAAGCCACAAAAAGCGAAGCTGAAAAAAAACGAGTGAAAAGTATGCAGGAAAAACTTGATAGAATCTTCCCCGCCGCCTTTGTCACACTTTCCCTCTGCTTACCCTTCTCTTCTTTCCCTGGGACAGAGTTTGCCAAGTTTGTCGGCTTGCAGCTGCATTACATGTGGTTGGCGTGGAGCGGCATCGACAGCCGTTGCAAGCCCTTGTTTGTTGTGCTTGGCGAAAGTTTTTCCATCGGACGAAATCGGAGGGAGGAGTGGGGAGGGCAGTGACGGGGCTTAGCAGGGTCTTGCGGTGAAGATATCCTGGCAGTGTCTTCGCAGACTGTTGCATGCGCTGCTCTAGGAGAAATCACAAAAATTGGGCATGTTTTTAAATGGATTTTAAAGGTTTTTTTTTAAATTTCAAAAGTGTTAAGAGGTTATCTAGCTTAAAAAATTATTTAAGGTAATTAAAGTTTAAGCAAATGGATTATTAAGAAAGCTTCGAATAAACTTTAGTTTGGTAAATTTAATATTTTCATTATGAATTTTTTTGTATAAAATTCTAAACTACCAGCTTTCTACTGTTTTTTATTATAAATTTTTATTTGTACTATTAGTTAGTTATTGAAAATAATAAATATTTAAAATTTCTTGTACTTACCTAACGTTTTTTTGGGATAACTCAGAAAGCTACCTACCTACGCTTAAAAATCAAGCCAAAATGCAAACATTTCCGGCTAAGATCCGACTTCCCTTTCATCGGTTGTCCAAAATGGCCTAAACAACTCGAATATGCAATTTTCTCCGAGTGCCAAACAACTTCTTGCAGCTTCTCCGCAAACTTTTCTAATAACCTAAGATACTTGCAAACAGACACGTAGACAGGGGCAACAGGAGGGTTCTATACTCGGAGACCAACAAAATGGAATAATATGTGCTACCAAAAAAAAAGAAGGAAATTACAGAGCAAAAACATAGAGCAAGAAGCTGAGCATCGATGTTGAGGCATATCAAATTGACGTCTTATTTCACAAAAAAAAAAAAACAAAACTTTCAAGAAGCTCAGCATTAAATTTGCAAAAGTAAACTCGCTAAGAGTGCATACGTGATATATTACTTCACATTACGCGCAAATTGAAAAGCTCGATAAAATGAGAAATAAGTAAGGAGAAGAAGGACAATTGCAGGCACAGGCCATAAGTAAGGGGTGATGAGGGAGGGAAATATGATATTCCGCTAGTGCAAAGGCAACTTGAGTTTAACTGCCACTCCCGCGACGTAGTTACGACAAACTGTAAAATGTAAAATGAGATATATACAAGGACGCCGCGGCGTCCCTATTGTGTTAGTCTATTTGTGCAGTAGAAATTTATGAATCCATTTTTTAGTGCTCGCCCATAAAAATTCAAATAAATAAATTGGCGCGGAAAAAAGTGTTTTTTTTTGTTGTTGTTTTTGGTTCCACAACCCATTTTTTTCCACAATTGCAATTTATTCCGATATGCAATGAAATTGCAGGCAGTTAAATAAATGGCGAATTGATTGATTGAGCGCTTGATTGATGGCATTGCGGGGCTGTCGACGCCTAATGAGGAAACCATTTGCTGCCCTGAAAAGTATGCCATAAATACGCAGGCAGCTGGTTAATCTTTTAGTGGCATTTGGGGAATTAAATTGTTATTTTTTTGTTTTGTTTTATTATAGATTTAACAATTTATAGAATATATTTTGAAATAAAAATTGTAATTAAAAGTTTCCTAGATTAACAGTGTTTTTAGAGACCTTACATTCAGTTTGGAGGATTAAATACATAAGGAGGTTTAAGCTTATTGATTTATTAATGACTTTATGACTTAGTTATGACTTTATTAAGCTTTAATTTGTTCTATACAATTATTATATTAAAATATACATAAAGAGTGTTAAAGTGTGCGATTATTTAAGGTTTTCTTTGGGACAAAAAAATGACTAAAAAGGCAGTAATTGCTGAAAGCCGTAGTAATTGAGTTTTCCTTTAAAATAGCTTATTTATAAACTTGGCGAATTTATGAATTATTTAATAATTATAAAATAAGAAAACCATTCCATCATGTTTATCAGTTTCTGGGACATTTAACTATTATCCTTCAACTTCTCCCCGTATGGTTACCCTCCAATTTGTCAGTTAGTTTCCCCATCTCCCTCAAAATCTAACTTTACCGCAGTTCTTCCTCTAATATGGCCAAAAGTTGCTACCAATTCTGCGAGCTGCAGAAGGGTAGAAGCACACTTGCATCAGGGACCCTGGATGCCTAATGGCCGTGATAATGCCATGACAACTGTGCGAGCAACGCCGAAGCCCGCCGTCACCCAAAAAGTTCTCTGCAGTTGAAGCCACGAAACTATGCCAAATTACTGAACGAGGTTGCAACACCTGGAACACCTGGGGAGAAGCAGGCTCAATTAGTTCGAACTTCTGGCCAGCAATTAGAGGAGGTGGAGGGCCCAATGTTAATGGCCGGAAACTAAGGAGGACACATGAACCAAGGGAAAAGATGATGGAATGCAAATCCATTTGGAATCCAGAGATGCCAAGGAAAAATCTCAAAGAAAACTGCATTTGACTTCTGTGAGTTATTAGTCAAATTACAAATACAATAACATTTTTTAAAAATATTAAACATAATGGAGTGAGTTAAAATTTCCATCATTGGTCTATAGTTGAAGGCAATTACCATTTAGGCCAATTTAGCGTTAGTACACCTATTAAACTTACCAATACCTATAATTAAGATTGATGGACACACGGACAGAAAGAATATCAAGCTGGCGAAACAATTGGCAGATTCCAATGGCCAACAGAAAGAACAAAAGTGGGTCTATCTAACATTTGTTATATATTTGTTTTTTTTTTTGTTTTTATGGTAAAGTTTTCCTTTCCAGGTTACATCCGCGATGGTGGAGTGGTGGAGTGGCAGGCGCTATATCGCAGACGGCAACGGCCCCATTTGATCTGCTCGAGTCACGCATGGTGTCCATCAGACGGAATATGGGTCTGATGCGCAGTTTGCAGCTTGCTATCCGGAAAAATGGTAACTATATTTCATGCTATATAAATCTATATGGAAAAACCTTTAAATTTCTTAAGGATTTTTATCCTTGTACGATGGTTTGGATGCCCAGGTGCTGAGGCAGCTCACTTATACAACGCTGCGGTTTCACCTCTACGAATTGGGTAAAAAGCATGTGGATGACTGCAGTTTCCGGGTAAAGTTTGGCATTGCCACTCTGGCTGGATGTGTGGCGGGAATTGTGGGCATTCCCATGGAGGTGGTCAATACCCGAATGCAGGTGGATCGAGCAATGCCCAAACAAAGGCGTAGAAACTACCGCAATGTCTTCCATGGACTGTACCGTATTGGTAGCGATGAGGGCGCCATGGTGCTCTACAGCGGCTTCCTTCTCACGTGCATGCGATCGGCGTGTACCACCATCGGTCAGAGTGCAATCTACGATCAGGTGAAAGTTTACCATTTGATTTCGAAACCTATTGATCCAATGTATGCCTAGGCCAAGGAGCACTACATGCAGTGGTTTGGCTTCAAGGATGACAGCACCTATCTGCATTTGATTAGCTCTGCGACGTCTGTCTGTTTCTTTGGACCTGTTATACAGCCCGTGGAGAACATAAGGACTCTCAAGATGGTGAATAATATTAGCATGAAGGATTCCATTATCTATTTGATGCGCTTTGGGCCACTCGGGCCGTTCCGTGGAATGTTACCCTCGATGCTGCGACTGGGGCCCAACACGATCATCACACTTTTGATCTACGAGAGGCTACGGGCTGACTTTGGTTACTACGCAGCATCCGCCGACAGCTGTAGTCGGTAATTAAGGACGTGTGTGTGTCTATATTCATTTGGCGGCTATTTATCAAACTTGCTTTTGGGGGAGATTGTTGAATATTTTCAAAAATGTCCCCCAAAACATGTGTCAAAATAATATATATATATTTATCTCTGTTTGCAATTATTTTTTGTATACATTAAATATGGGAATAGGGTTAAAACTAAACCCAGTAAATCTCTAATCTACTTGTAAGGCAAGCTTTTACCTATTGCTAGTCAGAAGCCTGACTTCACAGATTATTCAAACACTTTCATTGCCACCCACTTATGTCCACCTGTGACCTCAATGTGGTAGCCGGTGTCCAGTGCTCAAATAATTGGTAACTTCCTGACTCCTGACTCGTGCCTCCTGACTCCTGACTCTAGTTTATATTTGTGAAACAATCTCGGACAGGGCAAGCTCAAATAAACGCTGAATGTGTGTGTGTGTGTGTACTACCTTCATAAAGCATTCAATTCCACATTGATTGCACACACACACACACAACACACACACGGACCGCACGCAGAAGCCACACCGAAAACGGGTCAACGGTGCGTATGCGTTATATTTAATAATGCAAAACGTTGCCAGCTAGCCACGACAACGACAACGACGACCACAACCAAAAACGGCTGCATATATTCAAGCTATGCAAATGGTTTTAATGGCAAACAAAGTGTGCTAGCCAAGCGACTAATAACCAGTCGAGCGACATAGAAAACAACGCAACGCAGGAGGACCTCTAACCACCACACCACCTCCTTTCGGTATGTCTTTCAACCAGTCAGCCAACCAGCCAGCCAGCCAGCTAGCAGGGACTCAAAACTCATCGTCGATGCAATCGCAAGTCAGTCATAAACTTGGCCCTAAGCATTTATGCAAATCGTGAGAGCCACAACCATGAGTTTGGTAAGAGAAAAGAGTCATGACGTTGTTACACTTAACACCATTGAATGGTGTTTTTTTTAGGGATTTCAGTGGAAGATTGGGTAATTTTGATTGTATAAAAATAATATATGGTATTTAATATCATAAAAAATAAACGTATAAATAAGGAGCCTAACTTTTGAGACTTAATATTCCAGTTAACAGTGTTTCACTATTTAAGTATCCCTAGGAAACATTTGATTGCCAATTTGCTTTGTCAGCAAGTTATCGAAAAAGTGTTATCAGACTGTGCTCAAAAAGTGATCGGAAAATTGTCAGAAAGTTATCGAAAGGGTGTTATCGAATTGTGTTCGAAAAGTTATCGGAAAGTTGTCAAAACGTTATCGAAAATGTGTTATCGGACCGTGCTCGAAAAGTTATCAGAAAAGTGTTATCGGACTGTGCTCGAAAAGTTATCGGAGAGTTGTCGAAAGTTTTCGAAAAATTATCGAAAAAGTGTTATCGGAATGTTTTATTTATTTTAAATTATTTATTAAATAAGTTCACTACTTTGTTTGATTTTTGTAGTCAATAATGTTTAATTCTTTAATAAAAATCAAATTTTAAGTATTTCCAGGTCAGAATTATTTACTTTTCCCTCTCTGTAACCTATCTATAACTGCGATTTAACTCCTCCATGGGGTTAGGAGCCACCTTAGGGCCCTTAATTCAGTTTCATTGCGTCGCATTATTCTTATTTTTCCGCGTTGGCGGCTACCTAAAATTGCCTACTTACAAATTCAATTTCCACAATGATTGCAATCACGATTAAAGGGTAGCCGGGACTGGAGGAGTGTTGCCTGTGTCCTCCATATGGTCCTCTACTCAAACCCAAATGACAATGCCGGGCCATACGTGCAACATTTACCGTCGTTTACGTGACACGACACCCACACACACACAGCAAAATGGCGCTTGGATGGATGTTAGTGGGTACGTTATGGCGGATTCCGCCATTGCTGTCTCGGGGCATTGTTGCTCATACGCCTAGTAGTTGTCATCGTCGTGCCGGCATCTAAACTAGAACTATACACACAGCACGTGCTGGCATTTAGCCCCCAACTTTGCTGGCAACAACTGCGTCGTCCTGCGCCTTGTCAAGGAGTTGGACAAATTAATGTTCATTAGTCACGTTGCGAGTTGTAATCAATTTATAATGCGACCAGTTGCGGTTGATGTTTTTCCCTTCAGCAGAAGATGGTCAACGAACGAACAGGCTAAAAAGGGATTTACTTCCTAGATACTAAAATTCTTTACTTACAGACACCAACTGCTTAGTTAAATAAACTTAATTAAAAGTAGAAAGGAAAATACTTCTTGAAACTTGACTTAACTTTTTGTACTTTCTTATTTAAGCCAGCATTTTCTTTGCTCCCTATTTAGGCCCCAAATCAAGGACCTTATTGTCTTGTTTTCCTATCGCACGTCTTCAGCAAGAGCTAAACTTCAATAACTGCTGCCCGCTGATAGGACACATCGACTCCACTCTCACGCCACCGTCCACCATCGCCCATCGAAGGATGCCACACTGTGGCAGCTTATAAATCTAAACAAGCTCAGTTTTGCCCAGTTGCATAAGTTTACAGTTACAGTCCACCCTGACTCCCCAGCAGGTGGAAGACCTCCATGCAACCCGCTGCATTCCAGTGGATCTCCAAACTACATTCCTCTTGCGAAACTTTTCGCCGCGCAGTTTGGTCGTGCGCACACTTTTACGCCTCTGCCTGAAGCACGTACTGAACTTGGCCGCCCACCTACCGCCCTCACCTGTCCAATCATCTGTGAGTGTGTGTGTGTGTGTGGGAGGATGCACCTTTTCTTTCCTGGCAGGCACCGCCCTCTGGTCTCCCGCAAAGGTTTCAACGCTCGCTGTCCCAATGACGATGACATAATAAACGAGGTTACCAGCAGCGAACTTGCTCCTCTACTTTGTTCTGCCCAAAGTTCTAGCTTTCATTTTCAGGAAATACTCTTTCTAAAGGTTAAATGAGAGTTATATTTCTATAAATTATTATTGAAAATTAAAAAGAAATGAAAATACAAATTTTAGGCGGTTAAAATTAATATTTAAAGTTTTGTCAAGAGAATTTAATGATTGAAAACTATCTCTTTTCTAACTTTCTCTACCTTAAAACTATAAAAACTATAACAGAGTATTGGTTAGCTTCTGCAGCCCACCTTTCTGCACCTTTTTTCTGTGCTGGCTCTCCAGCTAATGTCGGACATTTGTCGCTGTCCTTGCAACCCATCCTATTTTGCATACTCGACACGCTCTGTTGGACCTCTGCTGCTGCTCTGTCCGACCTCCCCTCGATTTCCGGCATTTTCCCCCCCCTTTCCGGCATCCGCCCCTCGCCATGTTACAAGAGGAATTGACAAGTTTTTGTCACGTTTTCGGTGGCGTTGGAAATTCGTGCAACTTTTTAGCAACACGCACTTATCAAAAGTGGCTTCGACTTTTGTGCTAAAAGAGTAAATGAGGCGTCTTCAGCGAGGGCAGCGATGGGGGGTGTAATAACACCTGACCAGGCCCAGTTAACTTTTCCAATTAAATTCTACAAAAAAAAAAATAAAAATAAAAACCCACACACGTACTGCTTCGCTAGAGGAAACTAGAAAAAGCAGTTGGCAAGTTGACACTCGCTTATCATTTCCGTTTCCGGCATGGCAGAGTGGGACAACCACATGACGACGTCCGTTTGTCCCTTTTTTAAACAGGGTACAAGCAAAGTTCCCGGTTTTGTGTTGGAGTTTTTGAAGCTAAATGGAACAGTAAGAGAGTACATAGAAGGACAGTGCCTTACTTTTAAAATAAAAGAGCTGCAGAGCAGAGTTTGAAAATTATTATGAAAAAACTTGCAAAATGTTGATTAAATAAATTTAAATTATCTATAAATAATAAGGGCTTGAATCAGTCATATTAACTAATAACAAAACAATTTATTTTCGTTTAAAACTTAAATTAATGCTGATGAAAAACTTGGGTATCCATT
Organism: Drosophila truncata; assembly: GCA_008042515.1. Taxonomy (NCBI): domain Eukaryota; kingdom Metazoa; phylum Arthropoda; class Insecta; order Diptera; family Drosophilidae; genus Drosophila; species Drosophila truncata. Next base: position 4,495 of record VNJQ01005323.1, on the reverse strand, counting down.
CGTCGTGTCCAGCTCTTTCCCATTTTCACTTTTCACTCTCCCCGCTGAACTGTGGTATTTATAATGAAAGAGGTGGCAACAAGGAGTTGGCGAAAGGAGAAACATTTTAATTGTCAACGCCGGGGAGTGTTTAAGTGGCTCGGGAATGCGATTGCAGCTGGGCAATCATTAATTGGCATTACCGAGGGCGACAAACTCTTTTTCACACCTCGAACCTCAGCACTCCGGACTCCCCACATGGCCTGATGAATAGTGCTTAATTGCAATTCATTTGATATTGACACTTTCGAGTGGCTCTTGTCCGGTTTTCTGCTGTTGGCCTACTCGAAGACGCGCTCGGCCATAACAAATTGTCATTGATTAATGTCAGAGAGAGAAGCCGAAGGAGCACCGAAAGTTGGAAGCCTCGAGTGCAAAGCAATTAATTTTCTATATGCACTCGAATGGAAACTGAAGAGTCGCACAAACTACAAGGATTAAAGGGGAATAACTACTACTAACTTGCACTATATATAATCACTATATATATAATAACTGCTGAGAACTATAGGTGCTATAAGGTGTCCCAAAAGATTGATTTGTGGATTTTACTTACCTTTTACAAGAAGAATAATTAACTAAATGATTTAAAAAAATCCTGAAGTTATTTAAAATACTTCGACTTCCAATTAAATGCCAGAGGCTCTCGACAAAGTGACCTAGCTAGATCAGTTTACCTGAGTTCAAGTGCCTGGCCGGCAGCGAGTTCATTGTCCCGGCATCAGCTGCCAACAACAGTTGCCTGTAATCCTTACCACTTAAGTGGGCCCCGCGGCGGCAGGACAAGGAAAATGAAACGAAGCACCACCACCGTTGCATTCCAAATGTCAGTCAACCTGCGATTGCCAGGAGGAGCTGGAAAAACCAGTGCACCGAAAGGCAGCAGCAGATTTTCATTCCCCTTCCATGGGATGGCATGGCATTTTTCTTTCGCCGGATGATGAGTTTTTAATGCTGCTTTGTTTTTTGTCCGCCTGTCGTGTTTAGGCGACTGGCACGCAGCTTTCCCGGCTGTCAGGCTGTCGGCCCAATTTCGAAACTTACTACACTTTCCCTCCCCGACTTTTCCTCGACTCGCATCCGCATCCGATACGCGTGCCAAACTGTTGCCAATGTGCAGGAGGAGCGTATGTTATGTTGACGCGAATGTTTCCGGCCCCCTTTCCAGTTTCCGTTGCGGGTGGAGAGCGGGAAAACTGTACTGGGTACTGGGCGGGTGCCCTTAAATCAATTTTTATCTAAGCAGAGAGAGAAAAATGCCATAAAAACTAAATAAAATATTATTAGGTTGTTTTATTGCAATTATTTGCTGCCTAAAACCCTTGGAAATATAATAGAACTTACTTAGATATAACAGAAAAATTTAAAAAGAGACTCCTAGTAATTTTTTCTGTGCATAAACCCCAACCTCAAATCAATTTCCATCCGCAGTCCAACTTGGTCTCAACTCAAGTGAACTCAACGCAAAGCAACTCGTCCTAATTCATCTGCTTAAGTATGCAGCAAACAGCTTGAGCTGCAGGAAAACTTTTACATTCAGTTAATTTACATTGTAATTTCCAATTGATGTCCTTGGAAAAAAAAGCACAGATTTAAGGGGGCTCAGCGAAAAAAGTCCCAAGGATTCGGCCAATACAAATACATAAAAATTGCAATTTGCATTAATTATGCAAAAGTATGCGGAGGACCCCACCGGATATTTATAAATTTTATGCGTCGTTAAATGTTTGGCCGTCCAACTCCACTCTTTTGGGATTCATTCAACTGGAAATTATGCAAAACTTCAAGTCCCAAAAACTTTGCTCAATTGTTAATAAAATGGGGAGCCAAGCAAAACGTTTTTTTGCATTGGTTTTATGACTTTTCATAGCCTGACATATTTTTTAATATTTGAAGGATTTGAGAAGAAGAAACTTTTCTTATTTTATCAAAATTATATTCTTTATATAATTCCTGGTAAAATTAGTTATATTCTGTTTGATTTTGTAACCCTTAAATTATACAAATTGTCAGTCTTGCTTCGGAAATCAAATGATATTTTTCGCCGGGGCCTATTGGCGTTTCCACGTAACCCTAATGCCATGTTGTGCTCCTCTAAGCCCCTGATTAAAGTAATTTCCTGCGTGGCCCCTGAACAAGTATTTGTGATTACATTCAACCCCATCCTGGCACTCACATCCACCTACTACTCATCCAAAAAGGACACAGCACAGGAATGCAGGATATGGGTGAAAGGAAGAGAGCAAGCTGACGGCTTCTTTTCTTTTTGCATTCACCCGAAACAAGATGAAGTATGAAATATGATGTAAAATGATGTGATTACAGTTGAAAATGTATAAAAAAAAATAATAATAAAAGAAACGAAGCGAAAGGAGGGAAGGAGTAGCAGCGAAGACACATGGCGTTGTGTAGGTAACCAGAGAAAAATGGCGGGAAATGGCCAAAAGGGGTGAGCAATGTGGCTGCCAGTGGCAACAAGAACAACGAAACATGTCGGGCCATAAAAATGAGAGCAGCTCTTTGGCAAAAGAAGTTGTTTGAGGAAGGTAAAAACGAATAGGGGAATACCTGGTAGTTTTATTAAATTAAATATTAAATATTATTTGTTTTGTATAATATTAAAATAATATAAATCTTTAAAATAAAATAAAAACTCTACAAAAAAGGGGCAGAGACAAGCTTCATGCTTTGTAAATAGCATTTGAGTGCTCTGTATGATCAGTTTCCTTATTACAAATGTCTTTATCAACCCCTTAACTCTCCAAATACCCCTCAAAAACACTGACATATGTACGTGTAGCCTTGATTGTGGGCGTGGTCATTGAAGAAAAAAAAAGGCAAGGAGCTAAGGGAGCTAAAGGAGCTGTAGGATCCAAAGGGTGCTGCAGAAGTAGGTGTGGGTAAAGGCGTTCGTGCTGCCGAGATTGACAGTTTGCGAAATGGGTTGAGTAATTCATATGATGAATTATCTACAACTGAAGCACATCCAAGAGATAAAAGTAATAGGAAGCAAGCAGAAATTCTACAATAAATAGAGAGCTGAAGTTTAAAGGAGATGTTACAAAAATATAAATAAATATTCCTGAAATTTCTTAATACTCTTTCCTAATAATCTTTACATCTCCTGATATGTTTAGTTAATTTAAGCTGCTTAATAATATATTTTAAACACATATTTATAGTTTAAATTAAAGTAATTCATTTACCATTCTCTCCTTTAATATCCTTACTGCTGCCACATGACTGATGAAGCGATTTTAAAGTGCGTGCGAGGTTTGTAAATTAATTTCCCGGCAGCCGAAAGGGATGAGGAAATGGTCAGCCAAAGGACCACCCAGCTGCTAATTAATTGCACAACATTTTAAGGGAATGGTCAGGTGGTTGGGATATACTACCTGTAACTGTGGGCAAACAGCAGGAGATAGGAGTTGAGGTAAAAAACTTTTCAGCTTTTCGGGATGTCAAATGAAAAATTACCGATTTAAATGGCGGTCGCTTTCGCTCTTTTTGCATTCGTTCTTTCTTTTTTTTGCAACTCTAACTGCCAGTCGTTTGTCGACTTCAGGAATATCCTTTAGTCCTTTTGGCTCTCTTTTCGACTGACGAATGCGTCTGTGCCGCACTGTGTGTGTGTGTGTCTGTGAGTGGCTGTCTGTGTGGGCCACATGCTGATGAACACGTCTTGTCAGCGCCCTGCAGTACCACAAGTCATCAATAGGCCTCTGTCATCAACAATTCATCAACGTGCCGACTGCGACGTCGACAGAATCGACGCTCTGCCGACTGAGACTTGTACCCGAACTCCCTTCGGGTCCGATTCGCTTACTGAAGTTCGAAACGAAGTAGGCACCCAAAATTCGACCTGCGATCGGCCTCTTCTCGAAGTTCGAACTGTATAGTTGTTGGTATTTTCGGAGCAGCGAAATGCGACAGTCACGCAAGTTAGAGAGAGATGAAGATAAGGGAGGGAAAAAATGTTCGTGTTGTGCCTCGCTTCTCCTAACTCCCTTTTCAGTTTGAAGAAAACTTCTGTTATTTTCACAAGTGTTTTGCATATAATGTAGTAAAAGTTACGTAAAAAATTAAATATTTAAGGGTAAGTAGGTATTTTTACTCAATTAATAATTTCCTTTGCAGAAAGCATAGATACGACTTCAATATAGACGGTTTGAATGCTGAACTCCTTAGTTTTGCGGAGTTTCTTTTTAATTAAAACTGGTATGTATTTATAAATGTGCAAATTATTAAATTTTCAATGTGATTCTAACATATGTATTAATTTAATTTACAGATCACAAATTTATGCAAGTTCCCTGAAGAACCTCCACCCTCAGATGTGCGAACAACTTGGACGCGGCAATGAAGAAACCAAGACTTAGAATTCAACAGGTTTTAGGATGTTTCGACGAGTCAACCTAATATATAAATATTTAATGTTATTTTTTAAGTATTAGTA